>QJNZ01000713.1:0-49286 GCA_004155055.1 Monosporascus sp. CRB-8-3
GGGGGAATAAGCAGATTAGCGGGGTACGCGCCACAGATTTTCTACCCCGAGTACAGCTTATTGTAGACCCACTAAAGGCCTAACAGGTAGCAGCTTCCGAAGAGAGTTCTAGGCCACATCCTGTTTTCATAACAGTTGCGCCGATGTCGGTGGCTGGAAGCTTTAAAGCTTTAGCCAAGATCAGGTACTTGAGCCACCCTTATTATATACCATACAGTAGCTGAAATACGGGACCCAAATGATAAAGATTTGGCTGGTGGTAACTTAGTCAATCATCCATAAGTCAAAGCCTTTGATTATTCACACTTTAATACTAGGTATCATGGTCATCCCTGGCTCCGTCTTCCTCCCTACTAGGTGTCTAGGCATTGCTATGTCAGGTACTACTTATACCGTCTATCCTCCATAGTTCACATATATGACTCTTCAATCTCGTGCGGTGACTGCTTGGTCTCATCCTCTGGAAGATTAATGCCGGCAAACTGTCGTAAACCGGAGGGTTTGAAGCTCTTCTCCCAGTGCTCCTCAAACCTTTCTCGCGTGATGAGTTCGTCAGATGTATGTACCATCAGAAAAAGGGCAAGGGCAAGGACATGTGTGACCGATATATCTTTTCCTTTTTGATGTTATTAGCTACGGCTTCCATCGGGAGGTCTTGAACTTACCCTTCTTGTGTACGACGAGGAGTGAGCCGGGCACGGTTTGTTCCGCTAGCCCATTATTCCGCATGTATGACAGCTTGTTGCTCGGGAAGATGCTGTTGATCATCCGTATCCAGTCCGCCGTTTCGCCTTCGTCGGCATTAGTGCTGCACTGCTGGATCGTCCAGTGCAAGCCGACCTTGTAAGCGTAATACCACGGATAGCGAGGCGTGTTAAGGCTCTTAGTAGTAACCCAGACGGGCTCGAAGGACGGCATGCCCTTTGTCTCACCCTCCTTCTTGAAGAAATAGGAGAAACGCTTGACGTCTCCCACGCAGTTAAGCCTGACTGCCCGACATCGCCCAACGTTGTACGTCGAAAAGGGGTATCGGTCGCTGGCCGAAATGCAGGGATTGAATCTTGCGAATTGGTAGAAGTCGATGAAGGAGCGGAAATCCCGCATGGTGATGTCCTCGAGTTGGAACCGCGCCTCGTCTCCTTCGCCTTGTTTGCTGAATGCCGCGACAATCACCGGGCCGTACTGGACGCGCAAAGCTCCGGGCCTGGAGAGCGTCATAATCGAGTAGTTGATGCGGAGCCACTGGCGGAGATGGGCTGGCACCGACTTCAAAGCCAAGCTGTACATTCGGAGCCCGTGGCCGAGCCGTCTCCAAGGCATTGCAGGATTCACGTCCACTAGGAGACCTCAAGTTAGCAGTAGCTTCACAAAGTCCTATCGGAGTTCCGGGGCCAGTATCACTTCAGAACGCCAATCATAAATAAGTAAAGGTGCCTAGGGATGGCGTGTACGCCTGGTAACATGGGAGTTTTGTTTCGGCAATACTTACATGTCTCCATTCTCAACTCATACAAATTTACCTCCTCCGGAAGGTCGGCGTATCTGTGTAAGGCTTTCAAGATTTGGAGCTCCATGGCAGGCTGCTTGCAGCAGTAGATTTTTGGGCAGCTCTCCTTCTGAGGCCAGAACATCAGCCGGAAGAGGCGAGTTGGTTGACCATCTTTACTCGGAGGGAGCGGGATGGAGAAGGAGGGGCAGAGGCGGCGATGATACTCGCGGTCGTCTTGTCTGCACCCGGCGGAGCAATAGAGGGCGCCACACACGATACACTTCACAGCATCCACCTCGTTGCATTTTTTATCACACATAGTGCATACTTCTTTGACGCTGGCGTCGACAATTCCGTTGTCGAGGTCTGCAGGTGGGAATATCGACGAGGTATTAATGTTATCCCACTTAAACAGCGTATCAGGCCGCTGGGAAGGACTGGCAGCACTATTAGAATGTCTGTACGTCTCTATCTATCGTGATGAGGTGCTTACTCCGGGAGGCTGAGCTGAGCCATGGTGTGGATCAGTGGTTTTGGGACCGAATTGCTGCTTCGTCGATGCTGAGGGAGAAAGAAAGTGCTTGAAGGGAGAATCAAAGTTCTTTGAAGGAAGAAGGTCTACCTCCGAGTATCCTTAAATAAAGCAAGGATATCGAGGGTCTCCTTTGGCAACGCCCTGTGAGGAAAGCGGGCTGTGGTCCTGCTTCTTTTAGAGGAAGTGAAAAAGCGGAATGCCTGATCGAACTGTGTGAATCAAGGCATGACAGGAAAAGCGGGCTGTAGTCCTTCTAGTGGTTTATACAGCAAGGCTTTTTACGTTACCGAGGCGAGGACCCGACGGTGAACACGAACTGAATCAGTGCGTATCCCAAAGTAGGTGAAACGGATCATGCTATCTGGATTTCGGCTTGACCCGAGAAGCTGACTATGGCCATGCCTTTCGCCAATACGACGATAGTTACATAGTCTACTTTGTAATCCAACGTGGGAAGACGATGGTGGCTAGCATACTCCGAAAGACGAGAATGAATATGGCGTCCAGACCGGCATGATCGGAACGCACACTACAGCCTTGTCTGTGTTCGGACAGGCAAAGACCCCTTGATACCCAGTTAAAGGTCTTGTAAAAAAATAATGCTGAGGGCTCTAGTTATAGAAGCAAATATGTAACAGTAGACATTCAAATCGGTGATACCAAGTCCACTATCATTCTAAGATATTTTGATGATATCAACAAAGATCGACGCAGATATCAAAAACGGACGAGCTATCGTCAACGATTCATACGACCACATTTAACATTATGGTAACAGAAAGTGCTGTTGCTAGAAGCGTAGGTCATATTTATAAAGCTACTAAGGCGTACGTCCTTTGAGGATCACGCGCCAGTTATATAGAAAGTAGAAACATGCGGGTCGAATTGGCACCCATGAGTGCAGACATAGAGCTGGAAGGCATTTAATAGATGTAGCCGAGAAGCACGATGCCAGACAACACATCTTAGAGTCTTTCCCGGTCTTTAGTATAACCCTGAGTTTCGATCTGGCTAATTGCTGGTACCTTGATGTAAGCTAGAGGTCACTTATTATAAATCTGATAGTGGTAGGAACGGTTACAAATATTAAGGCACAAGGGCTATGGTGTAGCTGAGGAATCGATAAGCACTTGGTATAACTATATTTTTCCCCTTTGACCACATAAGTATGGCTGCCTCTGGCTATGAATTGACTGCTTAAAAGTTAAGGCCACAAAACATACGCTTTGAGACAATGGACATGATTAAACTATAAAGTTAAACACTTGCCCTTAGTCTTTGACATTGACAAGACATAACACAAGTTCCAGTCTGCTGCTGGCAGTAAGTCGATTTTTACTTTGTTCATCAAAGATTGGTGATCATCAGTTATGCTAGGCACAGCTTGACTACAACCTTTATATTTACCTACATATGCGAACCATACCACTAGTTAATATTAGCAACCTTCCGGCTATGAGGATTACCTGGTAGCCATGCCAGAACTGAAATACAACTTGACTTATCCATACTGTATATATGGTCAACAGGGGTTTGCCTGGAAGTCCCGTCTTGTCCGGGCTTCGAGAAGATGTTCAATTAAGATGAGGCTCCTGCGTAGATAACGGATTAATGTGACGGACTATTTCCCGTGTTGTCAGGGCCCCGAAGCTCGGAACCGGAGAACGGAATAAATACACCCGTCCCTGGTCGTACCCGGCAGGGGGGCACTGGACCCCGAATTCCGCCAGCCCAGCAAGGTGCCCCCTTCCAGCTCTGGAGAGAAAAGGCAGTTAAGTACCTAAGTAACTCGTCAGCTCCCACCAAAATTCTAGGTTAAACTGTGATTGACCACCATTTAGGTAATTGTGGACTACGTAGTTCCAATTATTAGCCTCTACGGCCAAAAGTGAGGCAGTTTAAGTGCAACTAAATTGCGTACCTGCTTCCGCCCTGCAGCAGCTTCGTGGCTTTCTTACGCCTGCTTGGCTCTGGTTGGTTTGCTGTTCAGGCAGCTGCGACGACGCAGGTGCAGGTTGCCGGGGACATGGAATTACGTACATAGCTTTGAATGCCGTCATTGGGTGCAGGCTTACTGTGAACCCCGTTTAGGCATGGCGTGATTTGTCACAAGTCACCTTCCAATGACTTGGGGTGTGGAGGTGTACTTTTACCGCATTAACCCCCAGCCAAGTTGGTGTCTCACATGAGACCAGAGATGCTCCACCCGTCCAACCCGCCACCCCCGTCTTTATGGTTCGGCTCTGGCCAATAACCCAGTACAGTAGGCTTTGCTCCCTACCAAAATGTCATAGCTTACCTTCCCACCTTCGTACCTCTGCTTCGTTATCTAGGAGTTCTGACCTTCCAGTGGCGCCTGCGCCTTTCCATCATCCAAACACAACAACGGCACCAAACCCATCTCTCTCTTCTTCATCTATCATATTTCTCCTTTCTTTCTTTTCCATCCATCGCTGGTTTATCCTCGAGTCGCCTTCCTCCAAAGTCTTATTATTAAGAATCATTAACCAGAACGTAGGGCGTCACAATGAAGGGAGCTCTCCTCAGCACCGCAGCTGTGCTGCTCGGCTCCGCACAGGCCGAAGTGCACAGGATGAAGCTCAAGAAGATCCCTCTCTCTGAGCAGCTCCAATCCATCCCCATGGAATCCCAACTGCGCGGTCTGGGACAGAAATACATGGGAGCTAGACCCCAGAGCCATAGTGATGCTATCTTTCAGGATACATCTATCCACGTTGATGGCAGCCACCCGGTTCCCATCACCAACTTCATGAATGCCCAGTGTACGTATCGAACTATGAGCCGTGCCTAGTCCCTCCGGCCTTCTGGTTTCTCTCGCTGACCGCTATTATGAATAGACTTCTCTGAGATTAGTATCGGTACTCCTCCACAAGACTTCAAGGTCATCCTCGATACTGGAAGCTCCAACCTATGGGTTCCCTCGTCGCAGTGCGGCAGCATCGCCTGCTATCTGCACTCTAAGTACGACTCGTCCGCTTCGTCGACATACAAGGCGAACGGCTCCGATTTTGAGATCCGTTACGGATCTGGTAGTCTCAGCGGTTTCGTCTCGCAGGACGACGTGACCATCGGTGACATCACCGTCACCGGCCAAGATTTCGCCGAGGCCACGAGCGAGCCTGGTCTCGCCTTCGCCTTTGGCCGTTTCGACGGTATCATGGGTCTGGGCTTTGACCGCCTCTCGGTCAACGGCATTGTCCCTCCTTTCTACAACATGGTCAATCAGAAGAAGATTGATGATGCCGTCTTTGCTTTCTACCTTAGCGGAGAGAGCGGCGGTGACGACTCGGAGATCACCTTCGGTGGTGTGGACAAGGACCACTACACGGGCAAGATCACGGAGATTCCTCTGCGGCGAAAGGCGTACTGGGAGGTGGATCTCGACTCGATCTCCTTTGGCAACGAGACGGCCGAGCTTGATGACACCGGTGTCATCCTCGACACCGGCACGTCTTTGATCGCCCTGCCGTCGGACCTTGCTGAACTTCTCAACAAGGAGATTGGTGCCAAGAAGAGTTTCAACGGCCAGTACACGATTGATTGCTCTGCCCGTGACAAGCTTCCTGACGTCACATTCGCCCTGAGCGGCTACGACTTCGCCATCAGTCCCTACGACTACATTCTGGAGGTGCAGGGCAGCTGCATCTCGACCTTCATGGGCATGGACTTCCCTGCTCCCGTCGGACCCCTGGCCATTCTGGGCGATGCGTTCCTTCGGAAGTGGTACTCGATCTACGACCTCGGCAAGGGTACCGTTGGTCTGGCCAAGGCCAAATAGGCGCGTAAGCAGGTCCGCTTCTGAAGAAAGTGTCATGCTGCTGTCAGATGGAGATTTGTATGGCTTCAACAAGATTGTGATGCGAGGCGACGCGACGGAGTGGTTGTTCCTTATATGACTTTTCGGAGCCTACGTAATTATGGTGATACACAATAGGGGAGTTCACTTGTTTCCATCATTCCTGGTGCAGATTGCAGTCAAACAAATGGTGACCGAACGGTAGCGATGATGATGCATTCCATTTTAATGCTGGTGGCGATGCACTCGACTTCTGTAATAGCCGTCGATAACGTTATGTCCGTACTAGATAGGTTAATTTGCATATTTCTAAATGCGTCTGGCGTCTGGGTAATCGCGGCGTGTATTTCGTAGTTCTCGAATCATTTCGTGCAGTAAGGGACTGCTTGATTAGTCACAGATTGGACCAACGGTCGAACACGTGACCGGGGTATATGTAGGGAAAGCGTAGGGGGGGAGGGATGGAAAGAGGCTAATCCGGAAATTCACTAGTGCGGGCCCTAGCGTCGCTCATTCCCTCTCAAGCCGACTGGTCTCTTGGTGTTCAAGTGACAGACGCCCATGAGTGAGGGCGAGTTTTTACAGCCTCTTCTTTCCAGGTTAGTTCTGACAGATGCATGCGTCTCTATCGAAACATATTATTTCCAAAAAGAATAACATAATACGTACCCCGATATCCGAAACCTACATAACTGATGGGGATAACCTTGTGCGCGGGTTGGATCTGACTTTTTGCGATTCCCTGATGTTTCTCCCGGGCGGATTCGGATCAGGTTATTTCCCTTTCTCCCTCCCCTAACTTGGAACCCTGGAAGTTCGCCTTCAGCTGTTGGCCGTAGCGTTTCAATCATTCCTCTCCCAGTCAGTCGCCCAGTCGGTTCAAAGTTCCAGTCTCAGTCCGCGTCCCGTTCCCCATCCCCCCTTGACAGACAAGGCACGACAAGGCCCAAAGTCCCCCCCAAAAAGATCCATAAACTGCCATAAACTACATTGCACTGCACTACCTGCCTTAAGCAATTTTTTTGTGGTCCAACCAGCAACGGTCGCACCAACAAGGAGGCAGGACAAAACTGTGCTACTGCCGCGGCCCCGACTGGTACAGACACTATTACATACATGCCTACTGAGACTGAGCTCGACTGCTGCGACCACAACTATCGATCGCTGCTGGTCTGAACTGCCCCCTTCAAAACCGCGACTGGACCACGCGCAGCGCGACCCCAGCGACGAGCCACCAATTTCCGCTTGGAGGGGAAGATCTGACTGACAACGACGAAAAAAAAAGGGAAATAATTTAAGAAAAGGAATAGCTACAGACAGCATCAGGCTGAGAAAAAAAAAAGAAGGCTTGTATCTCACAAATCCTTTAATCAGCCAGAATGGCCTCGCCGGCCGTAGCAATTCCAAATGGAATCGCTACTTCATCATTAAATTCCCCAAATAACAATGATGCAAATGCCACCAGCACCAACGCGACGACTTCCAGCGACACCGCGACCGGCATTAGCGCCGATAATGCGCAATCATTCTCATCGTCATCCTCATCGGCACCTGCATCCACTACCAACGCCCCCACGAAGCGCAAACGCGAGGAAAGCCAAGAAGACGAGAAGCAGCCAAATCATCATGACAGCGATCCGCACCACCCCGGAACAACCTCCGATACTGCCACCGTTGATAAGACTGATGCTGTCAGCGGCATTGGCGCGACTAAGGCTTGCAACTCGGCTGTCCGCGACTACTTTGAAGTTCTGCAAAGGTAAATATATGATGCAATTGAGATCGCATCGAGGTCGGGCTAGGACCTTGAAGTAGCCCATAAACCCCCATCCCTAATTTAGCATTGCAGAAGCATCTATCCCCCTATTTTCTCTTCCGCTCGACTGATGACCAAGTTACTTACATTCGATTCACCCAATATGCAGATACGATGCGACACCTTCCGTTCTGAAACGACCCCTTCCAGACCCTGACTCTGGCGAAGAGCCCGAAGCAAAACGGAAGAGATCCGAGGACCGAGATGGTCCTACCCGCCCCTCTATCGTCGACAAGGTCTCCAGGGGGGAATATGACGATCTCGACGCTCTCATCTTCGACATCAAGGCCTCAACCGACGACCAGGTGGCAGAACTCCGTACGATAGACCCTGAGAAAGACCCGAGCTGCAACGACGAGGCTATTGCTCGGACTCTGTCCTTCAAACAGAAGGCAAATGAACTCTTTAGGCGGGAGCTTACATACCCCAAGGTGCCCGAGGCGCTCCAGAGCCTCGATTCCACCCACGCCCTTCAGACAAGCGCCAGTGGAAATGTCGTCCTCAGTGTGCACGGCCTGGCTCCAAGATCGACCCAGCTGTACTCGAGTCTCCAACACCCCGTGCCCACGCCCGACGATCCAGAAGGTTCAATTCGTGCCTTGTCCGAGAAGTCTCTACCCAGCGGTATCAGAATGGCCAAGGCCATGCCCTATTTCTTCCCCTCTGCCGTCGAAAAGGACAAGAAGTCTAAGACTCTGGGTGAATTGTTTCCGCCTCCTCGTAATCTGCCGTCCCTTCAGCCCCCTAAGGCTCCAAAAAGCACCACCAAGGGTGTCCAAGTTGGTTGGCACCGCCCAGAACTGACGGAGAAGTCTAAGTACCGGGCTGGATCTTTCTCCAGCCAACCCCTCACCACTGGACGGTGGTTGGATTATAGCAACGCCGCGCCGCCATCGCAGATTATAACGAAGCAGCGTGAACGAGCTCTGAGCCTTGCTGGGACCAAGCCGTCCCCCGTGGAGCTTGAAGCGTCGGAGATGGAGTCTCTCTTTCGTGGCGCCTTCTCGAGTTTCGCCCCTTCTAAAGATGACTCGGCCGCCATGATCCCCTCGGGCATGATCAGTCAGACTACGTGGTGGCAGAAGGTCGGTAAACGCAGCTTCGATCGTTTACTCGAGTCCGAATACTCGGACGATACAGCCAACGATACCGAAATGGTCGACGCGGCGCTGGTCGAGGACGTCGACGAAAGCTTGATCGAAGAAGCGATCGAAAACTGGGAAGACGACATGGTCGACCCCAGCCTCGAGGAAGCCTGCTGTCCGAAGAAGACGGATGGGGAGAAGGACGTTGATGACATCCTCCAAGACGTGTCTGACATGATTCAGACGCTGATCTCATACCAAAGAAATCGCAACCTGCAGCTGCCTACCGCATCCAGTCAAAGTCGGTACGCAGCGGACCCAGCTCACAGCGACATGCTCACGAATGGGACACCCGTGCAACCTAGCGAGGATGAAACAGCGACCTACGAGGCACTGAAGGAGCAGCTCGTGCTCGTCATTCAAATGCTGCCGCCGTACGCGGTAGCGCGCTTGAATTCGGATAAGCTGGATGAGTTGAACATCTCGACAAGGATGGAAGTCCGGACAGACGAATATCAAGGAGTAATGGAAGAGGATGAGGCAGCCGCTCGCGCCAGAGCCGCCAGCGCCGCTGCGGCCAATCCTCGTCCCACTGCACACCGGTCGTCCAGCTCGTCGTCCAACTTGCCATATGGTCAGCAGTATCCTGCTAACCGTGCCCCGATGCCAAGCCAGCCTTATTACGGTGCACAGACGCCAGTCCGGCAGACGTCAGGCATGCAACGACCGCCGCAGACGATGCCCCCCACCTATTCGCAGCGACCGCCGTCTAATACGGGATATCGACCTCCAAACCCATACCCCAGCACCCCTTACGCTCAACAGTTGTCCAAGAGCCAAGCTCCGTACACCCAGCCCGGCTCGTACGCGGGGACACCAACTCAGGGCCGTCCGCCTTATCAACAATATCCAGGCTATCCTAATGCCACCAGCCATACTCCTCAAACCCGTTATCCATCGTATACACCTAACACTCAAGCACCGCCGCCTTCGTACCACCACCAGCAACCATATCAACCACAACATCCGCACCCCCAGCCACACCAGCAGCCAGGGACCCCGTCGCACCCGCCCTATGCCCAATATACCAATGGTACGGGCGCCATCCCGCAGCGGACCGCATCTCCCCACGTCCCTCATCAACCGCCTCAGCATATGCATCAGCAAACATACAACCCTTCTGCGACGCCTTCGAGACAGCCTTCGTACACCGGTCACCAGAACGTGGGTAATAATACACCTCAACGCTTTTACCCACCTGCAGGCTCGCCCGCAGTGCAACAGCACCGACAACCTCCGCCACAACCACAGCAGGGCGGCCAAACCCGCTCGAACTCCAACAATACCTCGTTTCAGACGTCTCTAAGTTCTCACCAGGTGCAGCAGGCGATGGATCAGGCCAAGGCGCGATTTGAGTCTCAGAAGAACGCCCAGAGACCCAACGAGGCCATGAGGAACTCGGTGTCGGGCCAAGGACAGAGCCACCCGCAAGTTACCGCACCCGTCGGGCTAGGAGGTATTGGTCTCGGAACAGATCCGGCGAGGATAGCCGCCGCTAGGGCCAATATGCCCGCCAGCGGTGGTGCCGGCGCCTACAACGCCTCCAGTCCAAGTCCAAAGCCTCAGGCCAACCACCCCAATCCCGGCAACCCGCCTCCGGCAGTGAACGGGAGTCCGACAGTCGCGTCGTCAGCCCCAACGGCAAACGGTGCCGCTTCAACGGCTGGCAAAGAAACTTAGAGGGTTTCTGTGCCGCAATCGAGCTCGGTAATGCCGCCTCCACCGCAGCCTGTCTCGGTTACTCCAAACGTAACTCACGCGAATGGCTTGAACGCCTCAAGCAGCCATGGTTATTCCAGATTCAGGTTGAATCGAGGCCAGTGATGATCCTAGGATTTGGCGAGAATCTGCTCAGGCGCCGGTAGATGGATAAAAGCAGAATGTGTTGGTATAGAGGTTGTGTAGGATCGGTCTCCTTCGATAACCCCAGACTTCGAAGACAGAAACAACGGATATGGCCGGAAATAAAGGATGCTGTATTGCTTGACGCCTAAAAGCTGTTGAGTTCCCGTTGATATTTCGGACTGGAGTTGCAGATATCAGGGGGCTTCTGCCGGCGTTTCTAGGCGGAACCAAATCGGAAGCGAGAAAGGGTTTGACGGCATTCCACGGCAGACACGTGTTTGGATCTTTGCTATGCTTTTTTCGTCTGTTTAAGATCAGGGAGCCAAGAAAACTTGTCCCCTCTCCCGAGTCTATTTTATGTTACTTGCTACAGCTAGACACATCACCACTAGACAGGGTAGAAGGGCCGAGGCAACCGAAGAGGCTCCGAAAAAGGGGAAAGGGGGAGGCGAGCGGGGGAATCGACGAACCCTCTGCGCGGAGACGGCCGTTGGAACCGGTAGATCCATATGTCCATCCCATCCGTCATCGCTTAGATGCACCCTCTCGGCTCTTGACTTTCTCGGTGCCAGTCAGGTCGTCCTCGGATGGACAGATGCATCGGTCCGGTCCGGTCCGGTCTCTCCGTTTAAGGGGTAAAGGGCGGGTACTGCGTTTGCGTGCGTGCGAGCACCCTCGATGTATAAACAGTTTTTACAGCTAGTTTAATGCACAACATTTGGCTTAATCGTTTAGAAGGATGATGGCGGGATTGTGTTCATCTGTGTGACTCAGCTCCTCTCGCTCGCTCTATACGTAGTTATTGTTCGCTGGATAGGGCATGTTTCGGTTCCGATGAAGGCCTTCTGGGTCTGGTATGTACAGTTGCCGGATGGGTTGTGTTCTGTCTTTTGGTATCCTAATTGGTCGAATGGGTTCCAAACATCTTATGCGACGATGCGAATCCCCATTGCTTGCTACTTATCCGATCAATCGCCGCAAGACGTCACTTATAACAATTTTCGATGGTGTCTATCTAGTTGCCGCGTTGCACTGAAAGGAAAATAGGAGTTGTCCTCCTACCTTTGTACTAGTTCATTCTTTAACGGTCTAGTAAAGCCTTTCAAGATACACTCCAAGAATAGCTGTACTGACACCTCGGGACCGTGCGATGCCCGAAGGTCATATGCTATTTCTACCTACTCGTTGGTAGACATACCCCTATCCATGATGCAAGCAATACGCCTACTTACGTTCCCGGAGGAAAAGAAACCAGAACCGAACGCCCGGATTCCCCCCTTCCGCCACCAACCCCCGTCCCGTCGTCGCACTCTTCCCTCATTTTCCGGCCCCTCGTCGACCGCGCTCCTCTTACTCCCAACCCCCCCCTTTCGCCTCCTCAGGGGTCGTCCTCGTATTTGCCCTCCTCGAACGTGTAGCTCACCGAGCGCCTTGCTAGTCTCCTCCGCCGGCGGAGGTATTCCTCGGCCTCGTCGTCGGAGTAGTACCTGATGGAAGGGAACTCCGTCACCGGTGACGGTTCCCCGTCGGATTCCGCCTTGATAGTAGACTCCTCCGCCGATGGCGGGTCTCCCTCGCCGTCGTCGGATTCGTCCTCGGTGGGGTCGTCGTCCTTGTTGTCCGCTCCTGTCCCGAAGAGCGAGCGGGCGTCCACGCCTCGCTTCTGGCCCCGCTTCGAGCTTTGCCTGGAGGTGGGACGGCCGGCGGCGGTGGCGGCTCCGTCGCGCTGCTGGGAGGAGGAAGAGGCGTCGGCGGCGTCGTCCGTCTGGGTCGAGGCCGAGACCGTCGGAGGCCTGGCCTCGAAGAGGTGGAGTTTCTTACACACCTGCTCGGTACGTTAGGAATCCGGTTCGCGAGTAAGCTGCCTTGGTTGGCCAATGCGGGGCGAGTAGGTAGGTGAGGCAAGCTAATCCATCCGACGGGTTATGTCGATGGCAAAAGAAAAAAATAAAAGAAAAGACAAGGAAAAAGAAAGCAGGGATGAGACGGGGTCGCGCCGCGCGGCCGGTAGGTACGTACGTACCTTCTGGACACAGTCCCTCACGATTTTGCTGCCATCAAGGCCGATTTTGCTGCTATCAATACCGGCTTCGCTGGCCATGGCGTCCCAGTTGACCTGGTTAGGGCCCTCCTTTCCCCAGGGCCTGCCGGCGGGGTAGGTGTATTTCAGCATCATGAAGAGGACCCTCAGGTCCGAGGCCTCGAGCGTGTCGTCGTCGTCGCCCCAAGTGGGCGCGTTAACAACGGTCTCCTTGGGACGCATCTGTTCTTTCGTGGGATTGATCGTGTTGTTAGTCGGCTGCTTTCTCTAAACTGTTAGCTTGTCCGTGCATAGGATGGGGTCGGGTACGTGAAGTGGCGATGGGCCTAGGTTGGAATAGCATTTGAGGAAGACGAAATAATGTCGATAGGCGAATGGCGATCCCAAACATAGTCATCCCAATTCATGTAATGGGAACAGGCCAAGATTTCATGTAAGGGCAGTGAGGCCTCGGGGGTATCTAGGGTAGTAAAAGGGGCCGTCAGGAAGTCGAGAGGGAGGGGAGGCGAGCGAGTGAACTTGATAGCAGCAAAATTGAGCTGTCATGCATAGGAAAGAGGAGGACTATTATATATGAAAGAAGGCTGGGGTTTTGACAACCCCCATTGCGACTCACATTGCTCGCCGGGTTCTGATTAATGGGACCGAGAGGTCACAATAAGAGTCGTGTGATAAGCTACGGAAGATTGCTGCTGAGACGTAGAAGAGTCTGACTATCGGTGCAGAATATGGCTGGCGGTGAATGTAATAAAGCTTTGAGAAGACTAATGCTGGAGACTGGTATGGTTTGTTTTTGAGTGATGGATTCGCAGAAGTCGTGCAGGGACTATGCTGAAGGAACGGCCTTGATGATCAACCCAACAGTCGCAGAAGATGTTTACTGATTTTTATAGCGAAGGAACGACGCAGATGTTGTTGCTGAGCAGCAACATATGAGTACTACATACTTCTGTTGACGAAAAAGGGGAAGGGACAGCCTCTACTAGGATCGCAATGTACGGCAATTGATAAAATATCTCGGACAGTACTAGGCCACTTATTGTGCAGTTTTCTTCACACGGTCAATATCTATATCAGCCGTTTTAACCTACAGAAGGTACTCAGTTGCAAACTTGCAGGGTTCGCTACTGCTAATCGATTTTAAGTCGTATTATTCTGTCCATGAGTCAAGATCCCATTAAACTAGTTGCATCAAACGAAGGCTACAGTTCAGTTCGGCCCCAGCTTAACAGTTACCTCATCACTCGTGAGCGGGATCTGCCACCCTTTACGAGCCTGCTTAAAACTGGACGATGTAACGCCATAAGAAGCAGCGCCACCGGTCGTCTCAACCCAAATTACGGCCGATGCGGCCTTCGGAGCGCCCGGCAACTGTGAGAGGGTGACCGAGAGAGCTCCGGAGTCGCCCGCATAGGTGAAACTATCTATGACACCCGCGTCGATCGTGATCGTTACCCCCAATGGTCCGATGAACACCCTCTTCCTCGTGGGGTCCCGAGGTGTCACAGTGACGTTGCCTCCGGGGGTAGTCTCGAGGATGCCGCCGTACGCGACCAGGCCGACATCCTTATCGTCGACGACGTATGTGCCGGAGCCGAGGACCATGCCCAAGAAGTTCGGGCCGTAGTCGCCGCTGATGCCGTCCCACTTCAGGGTGTCGGGCCAGGAATGGAACGAAGCGGCCGCGAATCCCTCCTGGTTGATGTTTGACAGCGGCCCACTAGTCCCGCCGTACCCAACGCGCATGAGGTACGAGTCCGACGGGTTGTCGCGATATGCTGCGAGCGCAACAAGGGAGTTCAGGCCAGACCCGTAGTGGTGGATCTGGCGCTCGATTCTCCGGAGCTTCCCGCCGTAGCTGGAAGATGGCTCTGTTAGAGGCGAATCGGCTTGAATCGTAGGGATGTATAGGTTCCGCTTACATATTGTCCCAGTATCTCCGTGCGTTGCCATTCCAACCCCAGTGAGGGACAGTCGGCATGAATCCAAGCACACTGTTGAGGGACTTGTCTGCAGTCCGCGTATAGCCGAAATACCTAGCACATGTTCGTCAGTATCGAACATAAAGCACTTTCATCCCCCTCATGTTACTCACTTGGTCCAGTAATAGACGCCTTCCTGACCGGTTGAGTCCCATGCCATCTCGCTGCCAAACGGAACCTCCTCGGTATCCCACTGCGCCGCGCGAGAACGCATTGCCTCCTTTAGAGTGCCCGCCTGGGATGTGCGGCCTTCCCTTTCCAAATCGGCCAGGATCTCCCCGAAGACGGTCTCGCCCATGAGTCCAACTCGATTATAACCAACGTCCCTCTGCATGCCGCGGATGACGGTTTGGTATGCGTGGTCTAAATACCACTCCCAGGTGTGAGTCTCGACGAGCTCTGGGTATGCCCTCGCCACACGATACAGAGACCAGTACGCAGCGGCCGGGTGGACGTAGTTGTATGCGCGGTCGACTAGAGATGCTGCGTTCTTGTTCCAAGAGGTCCAACTACCCCAGTTGATGCGGGAGTCGTACCTGTAACCCGGGACAGCGGCCGGCTCATAGAAGAAGAGGCTCTTGCGAACACCGTAGTCCTCCCTCTGGATTCTTTTCGAGAGGACCTGATCGACAAATTCTTCGAGTTTCGCAACCTCTTCCGCGTCCGGCTGGATCGCCTGCTTCACCACTGCGGCGAGGTAGGCGCCCGTGCCTCCTTCGTCGCTGAGTCCCGCGACCCACACTCTCGAATCTTGCTCCACTATCTTACCCTCCTCGTAGTCGTAAGTCATGGGCGAGGGTGCACGACCGAAAGGATCAGAGGTGCTGTTGAACCATGCTTTCGTTGTGAAGAAGCGGCCAACGTCCGCCAGAGTCTCTGGGCCTGGTTTTGTGATATAGTAGTGGACAGTCTGGATCCTACCATTCGCATACTTAATAGTCAGTCGGGCCCGACCCCATGCCGTGGCAGATGGTGTCACGGTATATGTCAGAGCTTCGGTCTCCTTAACCGCCAAGGAGCCTGCCGGCTCAGCCACGATCGAGGTTACGTCGGAGTCTGCCTGGAGGAAGAGCTGGGCAGGCGAATCCCTTGGGATGATATAGCCCGGGACACCAACCGCCACAGGGGTGCCGGTTTTGCGGATTGTGGCATCGAGCTCGCGAACACCGCCCTTGGCAACCGAGAATCGCACGCCGAACTGAAGCGACTCGCCCGGCGCCAGGGTCCTGGCCGACGGCGGGTTCCACGGCTGCCGGCCCGCCCATTCCTTCTCCGCCCAGGCCTTCGTGAGAACCTGCCACTCGTAGAAGCCCTCGAACGTCTGGCTGCCGTAGTAGGTGCTGGAGTACGAGGGCTCGGCGAGGTTGCGGTAGGCCTCCATCGGAGTGTCGCCGAGCGGCGTCACGACGAGCGCCGGGCCCGTGCCCTTCGTGGGCGCGACGCGGATGTGGCCCGCGTGCATGCCGACGTACGGGTCCGAGAGCGAGCAGAGGCGCAGCATGTCGGGCGCCCGGCGGTTCGTGAAGATGCTGTTGAACTCGGCCGGGAAGCCGAGGCTGCCTATCTCGACCGCGGAGGAGCCGGCGTTCCGGATCGTGAAGCGGAGGCCCAGGTCGCCCGAGACGTCGAGCCACTCCCGCGTGACGTTGAGAGGGCCCGTCGGCAGAGTCGGCGCCATGTTCGAGGCCGCGAGGGCACCACCCCCTGTCGTCACCGCCGTGACGGCCCGGCGTGTGGAGGCGGAGTCGCCGTCGATCCAATTGCTAGATCCGGCCGCGCGGTAGCGAAACGTGATGTCGCCCCAGTGGTACTGGCGGTTCGCCGCCCGGACGGGCAGCAGGTCGAACGGAAGGAAGTCGAACGACTCGCCCTTCGGGGTTAGCGACGCGAGGACCTGTGCATTGCGGACGATGCGCGCATTGAAATTTGCCGTGTCGATTGTTATGTAGCCATTACTGAGGCCTAGATTGTCGTCCTGGCAGAAGACGCCTGAGGCCAAGAGGCCCAGTGCGGCGAGGACCCTGCCGTGTCGAAACAACATCGTCGCGAAGATCAGGTGGCCAACGACTACTAGTCAACCTCCTTTGCCGTTGAATCGAAACCAGGGGGAGGGAAGATTGACCTCCTGCAGAGCACTGCGACTATTTAAAGCGACCAATCTCAAAGAGATATAATGCCATCCTCGCCATTCGGGGCGACCATATCAACCCGGTCGAGGAATGGTGTGCCGGGAAAACTCAAGTCCATGGGGCTCGCAGAAGGGCATGGGTAGGAGGTATCCATCCATCCAAGGCATTTCGTAACCCAAAAAATTGGCGTTGGAGTATGTAGACGAGATTCCGCGCGAAAGCGCTCCGCCAATTGACTTCCTTGATCCGGAAAGACAGGCAGTCATTGGGGCGCTTGCTACAGGGAAGTTCTGCTTGACGTTACGTTCTTGCGGGGGAAATAAAAGCGAGAAGCTGAATTCCGCCAGTCTTGTCTCCCCCCCGTTTTCCAGTGCAGATCGCTTCGGACATGGACGCCGTGGTGTTAATACGTAATTCTTTGCAGGCGGCCCCACCGCGGGGCGGACGCGGGGAGCCCCCAGTGGGTTTCGAATTGACCTCCAATACGCAACGGAAATGGGCGAACTGCCCGATTAGGAATCCTTCCAATGCGTACCCGTACCATGTGGGTATATCAAGGAAACGAGGGCGAACTACGCTCCATCACGACGGGAGGGGCGTCGCTCCCTTGCCGTCGACATCTCTCGCTTCGTAGCAGGAGCACGCAAAGATGAAGCGGGGCCCGCGGCGAACGACTTCATCCTGGACGAGTGGCGGGTCCCCGAGACGACGCGCCCGGACCCCGCCGGCGGCAGCTGAGTGGACGCTGCACCGGTCCATCGCGGTTATCCCACGGAGATCGCGGATGAGCCGCCCGAGGTCCGTTTTGGGGCGGCCATGGCCGTGGGGCTCACGGCCGTGTTGACGGCTTCGGGATAGGGGACCCGGTTTGGTGGCATTTGTATTAAGGAATGAGTTCTGTGTGTCGTGTATACCTAGCGTTTGCTGCCATGGGAGACACCAGCCGGAGGGACGCCGCACTCCGGTATGCGCGATTCTCATAACCTCGATCGGGTGCATTGTAAGAAGAGGAAGCCTACTACTGTCATTCAACAGACGAGATGTCAAAAACACGAATCCGCATCTTACTCCCTGTAGGTTGGTCATGCTAGGGATCGTTATAGTGATCTGGATGCATCTCATCTCCTGAGCCGTTGAAGCCTCCCCTTGGCGGCTGTGATTAGTAGGTAGGCCTACATACACACTAATTTATCGGGTGCTCCCTGGGTGCTTAACTAATTCGCGCAGCTCCTTCCACGGGACGGGATCCGTTTTTACCCTTTCGAACAAGAATTATATAAGACGCAGGTGCACGAAAGGCATAGTACAGTAACCACCATATAGGATAGCAGGACCGCAATCCGAACTCCCTTCTTCATACTCTTTTAATAAGTCCTACCCGCATTCCCCCCTGCGCAAACCACACCGATAGGCAGGCCCTTATCCACCCACCCCACTCCTTAACAATCAAAGAGACGTCGACACTGGTCCGGCATGGGTTAAACCAAGCAGCATATAACAATGCGTATATAATTTCCAATCAAACCAGCCAGAGGGCATAAGGTTTATCAGGGTCGAAGCTTGTCGGCATTGCGCAACAGTCGGCTTCGGAATGAGGCTTTTCGGGACCGAGGTATATAATCTATCGTAACCGTGAAAACCATTGATAGTTGCCGTGTTCGAAGATACTGGGTAGAGTATCTATCGTGTTAATTATTGGTGTAATTACTTTGTGTCTTTGGCTCAGCCTGGATAATATGGCTTGAACCTAACGACCTTGCATATAATTTCCAATAGTCGAAAATTTTTCCACCCAATCAAATAGTTGCATCAGTGGTTTAGTGGTAAAATCCATCGTTGCCATATCCTTCAGTCCTCCGGACTTAGAAAAGATTCGATGGGCCCCGCGTTCGATTCGCGGCTGATGCATATCTTTTGTAAATGTCATTTCTTTTTGTGCTGCTTTACTCCCGGTACTCCGTCTTATCTATGAACAACAAGCTGGTGTTGGCAGGATTCTTGTGGTTCTTTTCATCGTCATTATTGGCATGATGGGGTGGCGGGTACGACCGGTATGGTTGCCAGCCTAACTATATTATTATACTTGCGATAACGTAGACAGAAGCGCATGTGGTAACATTGGAAGCCTCTGCTCTTTACTGCACTTACTTGCACTTCACGTCTAGGTGGATGGCTGCTATGAATCAGAAGACAGCATCTACAGGGTTCGCTAAATGCTTCATATCACTCGGAGCACCCAGGAAGAGGGGGGGGATTCGTACGGAATTCTAATATTCCTATGTCAGTCCATAAGGGACAACAGGCAGGCCGGTAGCACGTAGGCAGTAGGTAGGTAGGCGCGTGAGTAACCTGGACGGGCATGGCGGGTGAGATGATGTAGAAGGACTATGTACGTCGTCGTGGTTCGTTGCGCGTAGCTTGGCGTGGTATAGCAGTGATAGCCGGGAATTCATCGACGTATCTCCCAGTGATGGACGGTATGGCTCGATGCGCACCATTTCACTCATCCACTCCATTTCTCTGGGGCCCGTCTCAAACAGCTCGCCGACTTCCCGCCCGCCCACCGTCCCTGGCCGGAACCGCCTGATATCGATCACCAACCACAAACGCTTGCTGCCACTGGGGTATGTCGCCCATCCGCTTTTCGCCTTCGTCAGTACCAGCCACCCATCCAACCAATGAATCATCAAAGTTTCCATCCGTTCCTGGGGGGTTTTTGCATCAATCAATCCATCCGTCCATCCATACGTCGGGTCATCCGTCAATCGCAGTCCTGTATATGCAAATCGTGCAAGATATCATATGTGATAGTATGGAAAGAAAAAAAAAAAACAGAAGGGGGAAAAAAGGCACATAACCCTGAACCCAACATGTGCTAGCAGCCGTGGCATTGGATGGACTGACTAATGACTTTGTCCCCGTTCTGGGAGAAGGATCAAGGACACATGTATGACACCGAGCAACGCCTCCTTTGAGATTCGGGTGCGAATCCTCCAGAAAAAAGTGTCCCCCGATGATTCGCCTTCGCGCCTCTCTAAAAGGGAAAAGCAGCCAATAATCCCACCGGGCGGGGTATAAGATAAAAGAGGTTGTAGTAAAACAAGAGCGCCACCCTTCATATCAAGAAAGGGATAATTGGTCAGCAATGAGGAAGAAATCATCACAAAGACCTTCGTAGAGGTCAGGCATTGAGGCCACTCCGGCCTGCAAATATAGACGCCTCGCTTAGGTAAGGCAATTTTTCTCTAACGTGCCAATAGATAACGAGCCGCTAGCGTTCGATGCTCTCGGGACTCATCATGCCTGTCTCGTCCTTGTCCGCCTGGCTGTTGCCCCCTTGGCTCTGCATGCTCTCCATGCGCTCCATGGGAGGCGCAACGGGTAGAGATGCACCATTAGCCGGGCCCGGCCCATTCGGCATTGACACGCTCTTCTTCTTGGCTCCTTTCTCGGGGCTCTGATTGGCCGCCGCCGCCGCTGCAGCAGCGGCGGCGGCGGCTTGGGCCTCCATCTTCTTTTTCTTCTTGTTGATGGCGTTTTGCTCCTTGGGCGGCTTCTTCTGAGGTGAGACGATCTTGCCGGTAGCGCCAAGTCGAGGTCGGGGTCGTCGCTGTTTAACCGGGAGGTCCTCATCTTCCACCAACGGTGAGTCGCCATTAGCGTGCAATTTCGCGAGGAAGAAATTCTTGACCAGGCCGATCTGCTCATGGATGTTCTCCTTGGTGACCGGCTCCGGAGGTGGGAGGTCTTCGAAGAGGACGGCATTGGCAGGACCCGCCGTCTGATTCTGAACCTGGAATTGGCTACGGACCCTGCTCTGGAGAAGGTGAAGAGGGACGGATAGGATGCCGCCCAGTTCGCCGGCGAGACCGAGTTCCTTGAAACCGAAGAAGTCTTCGCCGAGCTCTTCCGCAAAATCGCCCGCGACGAACTGTTCGCTACCATCGTCAAAGGCTTGAGCTCCATCTTGCCCGCCCTCTTGCACTGCAGGCCGCAAGAGGTCACCGAGGTGCCCCTTCATGCGTTCGTGAATGACGGCGAGTTTGTTACCGAGTTTTCCGATGTCATCCTTGGCATAGCTCTCGAGCTCCTCAACGCTGTACCCATTCTCGGCAAGCGTGTGGAGGACCACCTCTTCACCAGAGTAGCGGGGTTGAACCTTGACACCTCGTTGAGCATGAACAGGGGAGGCGTCTCTCATTTCGACCTCGTTGAAGGTGTTAAAGCTAGTGACTACTTTGCCGAAGTAGTCCGCAGCTATGTCTGTGACGGTATCCAGGGCTGATGGCTGGAGCTCTTCGAAGCCAGCATGGTAGAAGATCTTGGCGACAGATCGTTGTAGTGCTGCTCTGCATACGTCCGGCGCCATGACGATATTATCTCCGCATGTGACATGTGGTTCGATGTCGGCCTCGACGAAAGGTTCGGGGTTGTACTTCGGAAATTGGTTGGCGTACATCTAAGGGTGGTGAGTACATTACTATCTTTCTGGGAAATGGGGTTGGCGTACCTGGGTCTGGATCTGCATCTGCTTGATGACACCGATCTTGGAGCAGACCTTCCTCGTCTCCTGCATCTGCCGCAGGTTGGCATCGAATCTCTGTGTCAAGATACTCTTGGGCGCGGTGAAGTACCCTGGCGGCAGGGACTGAAGGAACTCCTCGTGATGGTTGATAACCTGGCCCTCGCTATCTTCCACCCACTGAAGCCGCGGCGGGATGTCTGGGACTAGGCTCTGGGGTTCGTAGTAGTCTGGGATGGCCCGCTCCTCATCTTCCTCCATTCCTTCTGCCAACGTCTCTGGTGCCTTCGAGGCCGCCGAGTCAGCCTGTGCGCCGCCTATGCCGCCGACAGTCTCCGCCTGTTGTTGGCCGCGAAGATAGCGGCGCATGCCTGCCTTGGTCCGTAGCAGGGCAGGCTCCTCGACGTTTAGCTTTCTGTTGCCGAAGAGCTGGTTGCGCTGCTTGGCCACCTTGGCACGATCTTTTTTCGTAACTTGCTTCCAGATCTTATATTCCTCGTCCTCGAACCGTTGCTGGGCTGCTTCATCCAGGGCTTGTCCCAAGGCCATACCGTTCAAGGAAGGGCCATCGATATCCATGGCGTCCGCATTGCTTCCTATTCCCGAGTGACCATTGACACCCCCGGGCGTCATGGAGCCACCTACCGGCGGCGTCGCGAAGCCATTGCTGCCGTCGATGTCGGAGCCTTCTCGATGGGCCTTAGCCAATAAGCCGTTAAACTGCAGGACGGGCTTCTGATCCACGTTGGGCGTCCCCTCTTTATGGTCTGAGGGCGCTTTCCTGGATTTAGTGCCCTTTGCGCCGCCGGCGATGCGACCACGAGACGACATTATCGGCTCGTCGTCTGAATCATCGTCGGCGGCGTCATCCCCACCGTTTTGTTTGCGGCGCTCTTCGGCCTCGACTTCGGCGCGTGGTCGGATGACAAGGTCTGGTATTAAGGGGATGAGCTTCTCGGCTTCCTTGCGCATGCCATTGGCCATCCTCCGCAGGGGGTGGTTCATGTCCTGGTTATACTTCAAGCAATTGTCCCAAATGAGGTTCAGGTCCGTAACGAAGTCCTGTTTGGATTTGTAACTCAGCGACTTCAGCTTCTTAGTCATAGTGCCAAGATCCATTGGGTGCTTGATGACTACGATAGGTTAGTAGGTTGCTGTGTGGGTACGCAGGGCGGCATCAAACGACATACAATTATAATAGTCAGGGGCATCTCTCTTGTTCACCCGCTGCAGGAATGGCGTCGAATATTCGGTATGAGCCTTAAGCTCCGTCAGGACTTTTTCGAGGGCCTCGTAGAGTTCTTCCTGGTTGACGTTCTCTTCGCTAGCCCACTTGCTCCTGTTCTTGCGGACTTCGTTCATGAGGGAGCGCAACTCGGCATCTGACGCGCGCACCATTTTGCGCTTCAAGTCTATGCGTGCGATGAGGTGCTTGAGTGTCAGACTGGATGCGCCCAGGTTTGCGCTACTAAGCGAACCGTGGTTCTCTCCGGACACGCCGCCGCTCGGGTTGCTCGTGGTGTTCTTGTCCATTTCGGCTTGTAGTTGCTTCTCGGACTCTTCTAGCTGCTGCTGCTCCAGCATGGCTGCGCGGTCGTTCTCGAGGGTATAGAAGAGAGTATGGAAGCTTCGCTTGGCAGCCTCCTCGGTGTCTTTGCGAGCTTCCTCCAACCGCTTACGCGCATCCTCAGAGGTCTTAGCCTGAGATTGCGACGGTTGCGACCCTTGCGACGCATCTTCCCTGGCCTTATCAGAGGACTTGCCGGGGGAAGTAACGGAGTGGACCGGAGAGCTCCCGGATTTGGACGGCGATAGCAGGCCTTTATTGGCGGCGACGGTGCTCTTGTGCTTGAGAGGGGCGGCATGCGACTCGACGGGATGGGAGTCGCCCTCTCCCTCTTCTTCATCGTCTTCATCATCATCTCCATAATCGTCTTCATCGATAACGCGCTTGACCCTCTTGGCGGGACGTTCCTCGATAGGGGCGTGGTCGGTAGTGGGCGGGAGGGGTTCGGAGAAAGGAAGGGGACGTCTCCAGGATTCTATAGCGGAGTAATTATAAGAGCCGTCCTCGCAGAATAGATGCGCTATCTTTTCTTCGGTCCGGCGATACAATTCGGCGAAACGGGAACGCTGACGGTCATCATCGATATCAAAAGGTTCAGGCGCCAACACGGTAGAATGATCAACGGGAGTGTGGTTCCGATTGGGAATATCATCGGAATAATGAAATGGGCGATTTCCATTGACTTGATGGGGATTGGGCGCGGGCCAGGAGGGCTGGCCGTTCATGGTGGACATGATAGCCCCGATGAGGGTTGTCAAGGTGATAAACGTAAAGTGGGTGTGAAGTCCGCCATGCGTTCTCGATCCGCTACCAACTACCAAGAAAAAAACGAGGGGCGCGTCGAGAGGGTAAGGGGGCGATTTGTCGGATTAAAATGATATAGTAGAAACGAGCGTCATCGGAATAGATGGCATACGAGTTTTGGAGGGAAAATCGATAAGAATGGCTATGCCTTGATGGTTGGCGTCCAGGGCGATTTCGCGTATTCTCTAAGGGTGAGGTCAATTCCAAGGTCGCCTTTTCTGGTTGCCGGTGCTTTTCCTTTGGGTTGGAGGTTCGCTACATGTGAGCGCTGAGCGTAGTAAAGTCAGTAGGGCCCCCATAAAATTGCGGAGCGCCCTGTCTGCGAGCTGAAGACGGCACCGTGTATATACTGTTCGGGCGCGTTTCTGCCGGTTAGGTACTTCATATATTAACCTTAATGAACAGGGTGCGCGGCCCTATTTACACTGTCCGAATTACTGGCAGCCGTGATTCCGCTGAGCTGCTATTGAAGGTTACAAGTGTAGGCTCAACGGCGACGACCTCGCCAGTAAGTATCCTACCGCGCGAAGATAGCGCAACATACTGCCGAAATATGCAAATTTAATTTATTATCGATCGCGAAAGCTTATATTTAATTCCGTACCTTCTTGCGCATTTTTATCACAAGACTTGAAGCTTGCATCTCCGTGATGAGGTGCCCTTGACATGTACCTCTTGTCGAACGATTAAGCCCGGACGAGGTATCGCTGCTCCGTACTCAACGGTTCTGTAGGTACCTAGGTACTGTGGAGGCTGAAGGTCGCCTCGTTGGCGTCCAGCCTATCTTTAGCGCATGTCATGTCACGTGATGGTTCAGGATGCTGCCTCGAACACCGGCAGTCACACTCCTCTGGGAACATCAGCACTCAAACTCCAGGTTATATTGTATTAATGTTGTAAGTCGTGTAAAAGTATATAAATAAGGAAAGGAGTATGCCTTTTGAGAATTATGATATCTAGGTAGTATCAGCCAGACTGGAGGAGCATAGTCGCTTTCACTGAGATCAATTTCCTATTCGAGACATACTCGGGTAGATAAGTAGAAGAAAGTACTTCGTACATCCAGATAGGTACTGGAGACCCATACCCCTCATTAGCCACTGATACCCCACTTTCCCCATCAGCCCCAGAGCCGCATCGCTTGTTACGTATTTCGCAGGTAAAAGGTTGTATGTTGGTTGGTTGACCCCCCGGGCCGGCCGGTTCGCTACTGTACTGTACGCCCTGGGGAGCTGGTGGGACGAGCTTTCTTCGGTTTCCTGCAGCAGAAGGAAAACGGAATAAAAGGTGATTAACTTGATACAGATTACCTATCCCAGCATTACCCTGTTACGCAGGGACGAGACTGACACCTATTCCTTCCGGCCAAAGAGACCCTCGAAAATCCTCGGGAAAAAAAGACGAAGCCGTTATTCATCTCCCCCCACTTGACGATAATGTCTACTAGGAAGAGGCTTGGCACTTCTTATCAGCGGTAGTCAACTTTCAGTTCAAAAGACAACAGTCATGCGCATCCGATTGCCTTTCGCAGGTTCGTCTTGCCCCCATTACGCCCTCCAAGACCATGCATATGATCGTTTTGCGGGCGTGGAAAATAAGTGTTAAGGACACCCCGACACCCCGACATCCCCCCGTGATATTTTCCTCTCTTCCCTCCCTCGCCATCCATCCTGCCCCAACCAGCCCGGGCTAACGAGAACAAACCCCCTCCGAAAACAGGCGTCTTCCTCCTCCTCTGCCTCCTAGCGGGCTACGCGGGGCTATCCTCGTTGCAGCTCGGCGCCTACGCCAACGACAAGGTCCTGCACCTGCTGACCTTCTTCCTGCTGACGGTCGTGTTCTACTGGGTGGTGGACACGAGCCGGCGGCGCACCGTGAACCTGACGGCGGCCGTGTGCACGCTGGTGGGCGGCGTGGGCTCCGAGTTTGTGCAGTCCGTCATCCCTGGCAACGGCCGCGAGTTCGATGTCACCGACATCGCCGCCAACATCGTCGGCAGCCTAGCCGCCCTCGGGCTCTGCTCCTGGTACCACAAGCGCATGCTCGAGCGCCGCCGCCTCTCGCGCCATCGCTATACCGCTGTTCCGGGTGCTGATGGTGCCGATCTCGAGCTCGGCGAGGGCGTCGGCCACCAGGAGGAGGGCGTCGCGGGCCGTGTGGAAGGAACTACGACGCTCGAGCAGGAGGTTGATAATTGGGATGAGAATGCCGTTGATCCCTGGGACGAAGATGACGCCGTGGACGGGACCGCCGATGGTATAGGGAAGAGTAACGGGAGTGGCGCGACGGGCAAGGGCAGGGATGAGATCGAGTTGAATAGTCCAACCGCCACCGATGCCAAGACACGAGTCGATTGACCAAGAAGGCAACGCGGGAACGCGGACACAAGACGACGACATTCCAATGCACTAATGGATGGATATTATGATATGTCGCTTTTATTTTTCGTTCTCTGGCGTCAAGGGGGATTCTCTACACGGAGTGCATTATCAGTGTGTCAACGGATCTGGGACTCCCATATCAGAACTTACGCCCAGGCGGATGAATCTCTGGTGGTCTCTATGGTTTACAAAAGCGATGCTTTATCGATCAATCCCATTGCTGTTCCAGATGCGAACCCGGCCTCGCCCACGAACCATTTGGGAACTCCAGCTCTTGGCTGCTGTTGGTTCTTTTCCATTCATGAGACCGATGAACGCGTTTTTGTCCTTGCTTGGGTAGGTAAAGGCGGCTACCCAGCATACAAGATGTGGAGATTTCCAATGCCTTTGTGTATTTGGCCAGCCCCAGCTCACAACCCCACACGGGGAAGTGAATCTCTATCTCGGCCGAATTCATAGTCTATGGCCCAAGAAAATCGCTGCTAGGTGCACGTAGTTTCCAGCTATCGGGGTCGAAACCGCAAGAAACCCCGGGCCTCAATGGGACGTAAGGAATCCAACTCAGCTGGATATGCCTCCCGTGTGACTACATACGGGGGTTATCTACAAAATGCAATGCGCTTTCCCCTACTTCCTTATGCATTTACATACCTACATGGAACGCGTCCGAAGACCCCTACTTAGCTTAGAGCTGTCTCTTCGCCTTCCTACCAGGAACGTAAAACCAAAGACATTATACCCAGACCTCCCTTCCCTATCCATACCCATCACATGCACACGCGCGCGCATACGGAGCAGTCCATCCCTGTATACTTACCCATCCCCCCGTGCACCCGTCCCATCCCTAGCTTACGTAGCTATCGCCGACGCCGTAGCATTTAGCACTGAAGCATAGTACCTCCAGACCCAGACATCACACAGGCAGTCGCGCACGGCGCCAAGGGGAGCCTGAGGACTTATTCCGCCCTCCTTACCATCATCATCGTCACCCTCGTCGCCGCCGCCGCCGCTCTTCTGCTGCGGCCCGTCGGGGTACAATCTGGGCCGGCGCGGCGGCGTAGTGGTCTTGCTGCTGCGGCGCTAAGAGGTCTCCGGCCCGGGAGCGTAGCGTGTTGTTGACCCGGTTGGGTTGTGGTAGCTAGATATATAGGTGATGACATAGGAGTCGTTTTGGTGATTTCGGGAAGGGGGATTACGTAGTTGCCGGTTGATGAGTCGGACATTATGTGGATGTTTTCTGTGTACTTGGAGTATTAGGTCGGTCGGTGTAGGTAGGTACGTGAGCGCGCTTCGGTTATGACGCCAGGAAGGGGGAGAAGCTTCTTCTAACTACTCCCACGTGTAATTATTGTTATTGCGAAGATGCGCTTCGCTGTCCGAAAAGAAATTTTTTTTAAAAAATAAATTTTAAATAAAAATTAAAAGAAAAGAAAAGAAGGAGACATGTCCGCAACAGTGTAGCCGCAAGACGTCCAGAGTCCAGATTTATGTAACATCCCCTGATTCCCTATATGGGTACTTACACGGGGACATATCCTTTCGATGTTCGATAACCCAGCTCTACCGAGCAAACGTCGCGACGTCATTTCGCATCGCGCTGCACCCCTCCTACCAAAATCCTTTCCGTACGAACGTTCTCGTATACAGTAGCAGGTTTTTGTATATATGTCCCAATGCAGCCCACGCCAATAAGAAAAAGGGGGTATCAAGTGCGATTGGTGGGTTCATTTACAGGCCCCTGTCCCGCCCGTACGGCGCAGCAGGCGGCAACGAGAGGCCAATTGCCGGAGGTGGCGTTTGTCGAAGCGACCTTAATTGGTGGAGGTGATTGTTGATATGTGCCAAAGCCGGGATGGCGAAAATCTCAAGACGTTGGGGATCGTGGGTACAGTCTTGGCGTGCTTCATACAACCGTTGTACAAGCCATACAGCTTTTGCTGGCTACACATCGTGAGAATGTCCATGTATGCGTATATCCGGGGGTTCGCTTTTCGGGGAGCTTTACCGTACGATGCGCATTCAATTCAACAGTCTTCGGGGGATTTCCAACGTCGTCAAGGATGAGCACCATTGAATGCGCCGGCGCCGGCAAAGTCTCGGGACACGACGGACATAAAACCTCGGTCCCTTCGGTGGCGCCACCGGGGGTGGCGCCACCCGGGGAACGATACATTGCAACGCCGAACTCGCTCTCAACTGAAGTTGCCCGTAGAATTCATTTGCTGACATTGAGAATATCCCCTTGGACGTGCACAAATTTTATCCAATCCCAATGTGTGTTAACTTGAATCCACGAGTCCAAGATGCGCCTTCTCAGTCCCTCGGTTGACGGGCATAGGGGCCCAACCGGGGATGCGACCCTGAACAGAGCAGACGAAGTGGAAGATGTAGGTATCGGTCACCGTACATGATCAGAATTAGGTCTTTTGCGGCCGCCTAACTTTCTCCCCGTCTCCCTCATCCCTACCAGTTCACGTCTAACTGACCGCGCCCACCAGCTAATCGACGCCGTGAAATCCCTCATCATCCCTTACATCCGGTCGGCGGACGCCTCGGCCGCGGAGCGGGCCACTGGGACGAGAGCGCCGGCGTCATCAAACTCGGCATCGCAATCGGCAGGCACCGTGCTCGTGGACCCTCACGAGCCCGAGGTGCTGGTGCGGAAGCTGCGCTTCTCGCTGCCGGAGCGGGACGGCCGGGGCAGGGAAGGGCTGCTGGAGACCATCGGCGGCCTCCTCCGGTACAGCGTGAACACGTGGGACCAGGGGTTCCTAGATAAGCTGTACTCGAGCACAAATGCCGTAAGCTGCTTTCGATGCCACTTCTTATCATAACTCTTCTTGCTTGGGCTGAAGTGGCGAGGCGCTCGTCAATGACTGACGAACATGTCTAGGTAGGCGTGATATCGGAGCTGCTCCTTGCGGTTCTAAATACGAATGTGAGTTCTACCCTCACTCAATCGTATGTGACAGGAACTTTTCGTCGCGACCGCTTTGCGTTATTCGTGTTCTGTCTACAGTCGAGTCCTTTCAACTCGCCACCAAAACTGTGGCATAACCGCTCGGGTCTTACCTGGTCTCATAACTCATTCTGACGTCTCCAAATAGCTCCATGTATACTCAGTTTCGCCTTCACTTACGGTCATCGAGAAGACCACGGCACGGCAACTCGCCGCGCTCTTCGGGTTCAATGGCCCCCGAGCCGGCGGGATAGTCTGCCAAGGCGGATCGGCCTCTAACATGACCTCCATCGTCGTCGCGCGGAACACCCTATACCCATCCACGAAATCGACGGGGAATGCAAGCCACAACTTTGTCTTGTTCACCAGCCAACACGGCCATTATAGTGTCGAGAAGGCCGCTATCACTTGCGGGAGTAAGTCATCACCTAATCAGCATACCTGACCCTTTCCCCTATCCAAACACAACCCTCCTCCCCCGCAGAGATATGTCCGAGAACCCATAGACAGACAGCTCTCTTCTCGGGGTCGCGCTCCGGCTTCCACGAGACCCAATGCATTATTCCGGGCCTAGCTAACCACAGCCGACCCAGTGGGCTCCGCCAACGTCGTTCCCATCCCCGTAGATAGCGTAGGTTGTATGGACCCCTCCGCCCTGCGCGCCGCCATCTCGCGGGCAAAAGCCGAGGGCAAGACGCCGCTCTATGTGAATGCCACGGCCGGGACGACGGTCCTGGGATCATACGACCCATTCCCAGAGATATCCGCGGTATGCAAGGAGCACGGCCTGTGGATGCACGTAGACGCATCATGGGGCGGTGCGGCGGCCTTCTCGGCGCGGCGGCGGCACAAGCTGGCGGGCGCGGAGCTCGCCGACAGCCTGACGGTGAACCCGCACAAGATGCTCAACGTGCCCGTGACGTGCTCGTTCCTGCTGACGCCCGACACGGCTGTGTTCCACCGCGCCAACACCCTGCCCGCGGGCTACCTGTTCCACGGCGGCGTCGGGGGCGGGGAGGGGGAGGGCGCCTCGGAGGCCTGGGACCTCGCGGACCTGACGCTGCAGTGCGGGCGCCGCGGCGACGGCCTCAAGCTCGCGCTGGCCTGGGTCTACTACGGCGCGGCCGGGTTCGAGGCGCAGATCGATCAGGCCTTCGACACGGCGGCGTATCTCGCGGCGGTCGTCCAGGACTCGCCCGATTTCGACCTGCTGTCCAACAACCCGCCGCCCTGTCTGCAGGTGTGCTTCTACTATGCGCCGGGCGGAGAGCTGACGGACGATAAAGAGGAGAACACGCGGAGGACGAAGGAGATGGTGGCTAAGTTGGTGCCTAGGGGTTTCATGGTCGATTACGCACCGGGAGAGAAGGGTAGTTTCTTCCGGGCTGTGGTGAACTGCCAGACGCTCAAGGGGACCGTCGACGGCCTCATGAAGGCGCTGAGCGACGTAGGGAGAGAAGTTATGAAAGAATAGACCAGGCAGTACATAGCAACGATATTCAATAAATTATCAGACTTTCCATAGAAAATTGACGGTTTCACTGTAAAATGGCGATATTAGATAGATCTTTTCTACATAGACGCTGCAGAGGAGATGAGATTTCAACTTAGGTACACATGCTGTCGAATGCAAAGGAAGCGCAGCAGACGTCGAAGGGGAAGTATGACGGAAAGGGAATCGACTCAGGGGCAAATGTCGGAGGTCTTAGGTTAAAGGCAACTCTGCCAGGTGAAGAAAAGGAGGTAAGATAGAGGCTCAGAGGAGAGATGCAACATTCATAGCAGGGCCCATCAATTAGATACACCAAAGCTTCTCCCGGAGCTAAGGCAGGTGCATCCCATTCGGCGTACCTCCCCCGGCTCCGTCCTCCCGAAAGACCTCCATTGCGCCCGGCCCGAACTTGGGTCTCACTTGCATGCTCCGGCTTGGCTCCGCCGGGATCGACATAGCTGACCACTCTGCAATTGGCACATGCGTATTATGCTCCGGCACATCAACGAGAGGTTCCCGCATGGCGGGCCGAAGTGGTCGACTGCTTTCCGAGGGAGAAACGGGCGCGTCCAGTCTCGAAGAGCTCATCCGTACCCCGGATATTGACTCCCTATATATCCTCTAAGCATACTCTAGATCCTACCGGACCCTAATAATCCTAACCATATGTCAAAGACTAGTTAATAGACTCTTGTTGTTACGAGAAAAGGAATAGCAAGCACTGGCATTTGCAATAAGAAGCCAAAAATGCATTGGGCGATGTGTTCATACTTGGTGATACACCGGACAAAGAGTTGAGTGTACGTCTGCATAATTGGTTGAAAGCGCTCGTAGGCAAGCGTGTGATATTAAATCAGAGACTGGAACTGGTAAGTTCACGAATCTACTAGGTACTGACTGGATGTAATGATTAGGAAGTGAGCGGCGGCATCGATATACGTGTTGCCCATAGGAAGCTAGAAACCAATACCTAAAGGGTATCTAATGATTTGATCTGTTATTGATGGGAATATCAAAAAGAAGTGTAAGTATTTGGCTACCTTCCTTTACAGACTACACAAGAGGAATAAAGAGGGAGAAAATGCAAAAAGATGATTCGAAGTACCTCTTTGAGAGGTGCATCGGGAATTGAGCCCGATGCGGGGGTCGAACCCGCAACCTTGAGATTAAGAGTCTCACGCTCTACCGACTAGAGAGTTATTTGTTAGCAAATTGGATTAAATCCTGTGAAGGCGAGATTCCCTTACTTGAGCTAACCGGGCAGCCGAAGCTGCTGAATTGGGAAATTTCCTGTTATTATTCCAGATAAAGCAACCTGTGTCTTGCCCCTATCTATCGATTGCATGGATAAACTTCGGCACCCGCCCCTCAATGTTCACAGCTCCTTGCGGAAATTGGGTGTCGTACGAGACGGCAAATGCGAGCTGTAATGAAGACTTATGGCCATAGAGGAGCTACGTAGTATGATTTAGACTATTAGCGACGAGTTTGTATATCTACGTTCTAAGGACTAGACGTACCGTGATCCCAGTTGACCAAACGGCTCAGAGGGGGCTCGATCCCAGCGCAGGTGTCCACAGTTGCCACTACCGACAGTGTAGCCGGCCATGGCACTGTTGTCCGGAGTGCCATAGCACCCGGCCACGTTCGCAGGTGCGGACGTATCAGAGGTCGGGGGCAAGCACCTTCCGTCGTACCACGCGAAAATGCCACATCCCGGAGTACGGCTGACTGGCCTCGCAACAGCCCAGCGCATCCGGCGTGCTCAGTGACCCGAAATCCCGAATCGCGGTGGGGAAGTAGATGGACTGGATGTTGTTCCCGTTGCGCGAGCTGACAAAAGTTGGAAGCCTCGCAGGCTGTGAGAAGTGTTAGTCACGACTGCGTGGTCAGAAAAGGCAATTAGCGGTTCCCGGACCTGCATAGGCCGTCCCCGGGGGTCAGGGGGTGGTGGGGCCCGGTCTAAGTGTTCACCGGATTACCTCGTTCGTCACGGGGTAGTCGTGGTGAACGACTCGGTCGTGGACGCCCGAACGGGGAGTCCGGTGTCAGTAGAGGTATGCGTGTTCGTGCCGTGGTGGTCGCGGCCGAGGGCGCCGCGGTTGAAGTGACCGTCCTCCTGGCCGTCACGACCAGAACCTGGGTCGTGACGACCTTCACGTCCGTGTAGCAGTAGACAACAGCCTTGGGATAGCGCTCCGGGTGGACGCACTTGCCATCCTTGAGACTGAACTGGTACTTGGGGGCTTTGCGGGCGTCCATGGCAGCGGGAAAGAAGTTGACTGCGGCTCTCGCGGGCGAGTTGCCGTCCACGCTCTGGATCGGCGTAAAAGCCGCGGCGGTCTCCACCGTGGATGTGCCGTCACCCGTTGTAATGGTGTTGGTGATGATGGTCTGGGTGGTTTTGGTAGTCTCCGTCACGGTCTCGGTAGTCTCAAAGCTCAGCGTCGACTGAAGGTGTCAGTCTCGCTAGGAAGCGTAATGGTCATCGTCGTATTCTCGTCCTCGATGTCTGTGCTTGTGACCGGCGTGTCGTGGTGGTAGCAGTAGGGATGAATGTCGACCAGCGGCGCACTGTCAGGGTAGCCGACTGCGTCTTGGTACACCTCGGGACAGGATCAACAGACTTGGAGCCGTACTTAGTCACACAGGAGCCGTGCGTGTAGGTAGACTCACCACGGCCAAGAACGACCGGGCCGCCGAGGACACCCGGTAGTGTGAGGAACGCAATGGAAAGGTATTGGCACAAGATCGTGAGATAGGGGCAAATGAATGTAACGAAGTAGCCTACGACTTTGACCCTTCCCTCTAATATTCAGGTTCGAGGCATCACTGTATAGTCCCAAAGAAGACTGCTAATTTCACTATGCCGCGACTAATTCGGTTAGAAACACCCGCCTATGGACACACGATCGATCCTCAACCCTGTAGTCCTTGTTGAGAATTGGGAGGTGGATCCGCGTCGTGGTGACCAATGTGATCTGTGAGTCCTACCAACATCGTGCTCATTTAACCTTGGGACGTCGTCCTCACCGGATATGCAGACGTACAGGGGCTTCACTCCGAATACGTCCAGGACCACCAAAACCATTAGCTGCTTAGATCTCAGAGCTGAGGAGCCAACACTCGTTTCCGTCAGCGAGAGATCTAGACCGTGGCCGGATGCTCCAGTCCATACCAAGATCTCGGAAGTTGCATTGGATATTCAAGTACTTTCGCAGCGTCGGCGGCTAGCGTGCAAAAGCGTTGGGCGTGCTACCTAGAATGGCCACGTGGTTGCAGCTAGTAAACGATGTATGGAAAAGGGTGAAGGAGTGTAAAGAAGGACAGCCGTGTGAAAATATACATATCTATCCGGGTGAGGAATGTCGCAGAGAGTTCATTGCCATAATGTTCTTGCTGGTATGAATGCAGAGTATGTGCTCGTTATTGTACAATGAGCAATACGTTCTCGTCTTATATCATGTGACTACGGAGGCGCCGGATGGCAGGTTCCGGGGGATCAGGGAGCCATAGTCCTCGACGCCCAACCTGCGATCCTCCCCGACCTGACCTGACAAACTACCCTTTTGCGGGCACCACTCAGACTCAATATGACTTACATGTATGATGATTCTCATTCCTGGTGAGACGGAGACGACCCAATTGACCCCCTACTGGATGTGGTGTGCCTTTGGCATTAGTCTTTCGGCCCCCTAACCGAAGCAGGTCGAAAAGACACTGTTCTGTCCCAGGCATGCCTATCCTCCGAGGTGGACCTACCACCATGAGGAGCATTACACTTCGCACATAGTACGAAGTGCGTATCCTACAGTAGGTGGGAACGCTTGCTCGTTGTTAGCCCGCGGCGGGGCATGGAAGCCAAGAGAAGCCACTATCGCGAGAGAAGGGGGCTGGCCGCTCTCGCGAATTTGTTGTTCTGGACTCCAAGCGCCTGGATTTCGCTAGGGCCCTACATGGCGCGTTATCCCGGCTGCGCCGATCACTTTCCGTCTTTGGCGAGATTGAAAAGTACTTATGTACCTAAACATACGAGGACTTGTGGTGCTGGTAACGCTTTTATTATCAAATCGCTGGCGAAGTGTTGCACTGGGCAAGCTTCCAGGGCTACGTAGCAATGCGCAGAGGCGGGATGCCCCGGTGGGTATCATGGGCCGATCCGCCCTGAGGGCCCGCCCGGCCAGGCAACTTCTCGCCCTCGCCGGCGGTCGCTAGACATCAAAGGAACACTGATTCCTCGAAGTTAGGGCAGCAGCATTACACGTATCTATAGACTTGGTAATGACTTTAACGCTTCTCTTCGGGGGAGTGCCGTAGTTGTACCTGCGAATCCGACAACAAGGCTTCTTGTGGATATTGAATGTGTACTCAAGGAGAAAGTTCCGCAGGAGATTCGGGACTTGATGTAGAGGCGATATGTTGGTTGGTAAGTATGGAGAACGTCGAGAGGTAGAGCACTGGCGGCAGTGCCTTCATGAGCCTCGATATCTGATTCATCGGCTGGACGGAAGCGTTGAAGCCAGGTCGGCACAGTCAACACACTTATCTCCGGAAAAGGCTGAAATCACCGCGTCAGGCACTATGCATGTTTATCTTATGGAGCGCTAACACGGACTTTGGGGTATAAAGTTTGAGCTAACTCAAGGCTACTTTTCCCTTCGGTAGTCCTATAATTAAGGGGCGACATCTATGCCCTACGTCATATAACCTATTCACCCATTGTTCACCGCTTGTGCTATGATCAGATGCCCCCGGTCATAAGTCCCTCATTCGTCAACATAGGCGGAGAAGACATGTTTAGTAATCTGGTGATGTGAAGGGATCCAGGTTGCCTGCCGCTTTAGATTGCCTATGAGGGTTTATTGATGAGGGTTGGGTGTTAACATCTGAGATCTGGAAGATCATCCTAGTCCAGATTGCCGAAGGTCCTTGTTCCGGGTTCTCGGTAAGGTCTTTCCAAGCTAACTGCTCTAGTAAGATCTTGCCTCAAACTACCGCGCGAACCTCCTTTGGGAATAATAGCGATCTCAGGGTGTCTAATGCATTAGGACCTGGAAACTATGACCTGTCCCTGGGCGTTCCCTAGTCATGCCTCTCTCGTGGCGTCACAATAATCAACCAATCAAGGTCTGGAAGGAAGTCTAGCCGCGAAGGTAAAGGAGCATATTTGTCTTACTGGTGACATGCAAGATACCGCGCGTCCAGCAATATGGAGATTTCCTGCATATATTAATTAGCCACAATTCAGGAAGAGGCATAACAATCGTCCATAAACGGATCTTCGCATGCACCTACCAACCGGCACACCGCAGTCATGCTCCCGTGCTACCACTGCCAAAAGCCGGTTTGAAATCTCACATCTCGCGAATCAAGAAGCCAAGCCGAGAATTGGCGCGAGAGGGAAATTAGACCAAGTAACTGGCTTTAGGCCATACCTGCTTTCCAGCCTGCTAAATGGTCCATGTTGCAACAATATCACATGCTTCTTGAAAGGGGTTTTCACAAAGATGAATATCAATGGGGATGAATATCGACGAACTCAGGCTCTATGAGGACGGGATTGCGGCAATGAGGGGTCACGTTAGGCATCCAGTCTACACAGGACGTAGCGCGGGAATTAAGTAAGAATGACAAAAATCCCATCTCGAGGAGATGGGATTCTCAAGAATGCGGGGGGGATTGTCCATTCCCACGAGGGATCGGCAAGGACTGCCGTCCTGATTGGTGCCGGAGAGCTTCTAAGTTGCGTGGATCTCTGCGATAATACGCCAGAGATATGCGGAAATAAAATGCATAGTATGTCATATTGGAGGGCCAGCTGAGTTTCGAAAATTCCGCGGGCACATCTGACCGGAAAAGGAGGTTACCAAGATTACAATTGCGCTCCAGCCACAGGTGGCTCCTTGCATGGTGAGAGGGAATAAGGTTTGATTGGGCAGAGACAAGGACGGGGGTCACCAAAAATTGTTAGGGAGCCAAGTACTTTCCGCCTTGAGACCGCATGTGAGACCGCAATCAAGCGAGGCCAGCCCAACGCGGCGGATGCTTTGCTCCGGCCTGCGCAAGCCGTGCTTTGCGCCATTCCTTGTTCTGAACCCCATTCCCCGGGGTTGTGACGGAAGGGAAACATGATGGGCTTGGCTGTCCCCTTGGCTGGCTCCCACATTTTCAACCACCAGCAACGGGTGGGCAATCATTTGGGCGGAACTTCTCACCCTACTTCGTAGAGGAGCCGCGATGCGATAACGTGCCGGTGGGGATGTGAAAGTAGGCTGGTTGATGCACAGGTTCCTCAGACTCTTCGGGCGAGACACCTCGGAGTAGAGGCCGTGTCATGTCAAATCTTAAGATCTAATATTTGCAGACGAATAAATGCGATTACTAAACGGAATGAAGAGGGACCCCCACGTGGTAGTATTGACGATCTCGTTCTTCTTGTTCGTTTGTGCCCCTCCACTTGGCATAGAGGAACGGCCCCAGGTGCAGCCCCAGTATAACCGGGCTGCTATAAGGCTTTATGTTAATCAGATTTAAGCTGCTGGACCCCTCTTTTTAGTGAGTTTGAAGATACCGGCGAACTGTATTATATCTAAGTCGACTGATTCCCGGTTAAAGTTCGGGCGAAAGCACATATAGTTCGTTGCGTTAAAACAGTGGTAAACCTTATAAACACCTGATTATAAATCCATATTAGCCTGCCTCTCTATGAGAGGCCTACAAAGTATCACTTGCCAACTGCTACAAGCTTCTAAAGTGCGAATGCCGAGGTTTTGGAGAACGCAATAATGTCGCTGTAGCTATATCTTTTGACATCACATGCGGCGGTTTGAGTTCGATTTGTATACTGCAGTATAGCAATTGACTTAAGAGCTCTAAAGTTTAACTCCTTTAAGTTTTCAATACCCTCTACTACGGTGCTATCCGACGAAGGCGCATGGTCATATGCATCCCGCTCCTCGTCGCGAACGGCTGTGTCCCACGTTACAGAACCATCAGATTTAGGGGACAAGGCGTAAAACCCGCAGCAACCCCGAAGCCAGCCGGGTAAAATTGAGATCTTAGGATAGGAGCAGCCCGATCGAACAGAGACCCCGAGTTAACGATGATTCAACGTTGATCGAGTTGAGTTATGTGAATCGGTGATGACGTGGAGCCCAGGACCCTGGCTAACCACTCGGGATCTCTTACTGCCGCCCGCTATACATTAATAAGCCCCTTTGCCGCCCAGCCGTTGGTTGAGCCATCTACCGGGTCGAAAAGCTCTCGTTGTCAAGTGGGAATACCGATCCACTGGATAGGATGCAGCGGCGCCGTACAAGCGGGCGGAACGTAGCCCGCATCTGCACCGAGGGAGGAGAATACTTGTAGTACGGGCACACGTAACCCATATTTGATATGGCCTGCCTACGGCACATGCCAAGGCACAGGACAGTATAGCTCTGGGCCTTGATGCTCCAGAGACTTTCGGTAATTCCGTGCCGTGCCTACCGCTGCCATTACACATCGTACATATACAGGTAGACGTGTAAGCTGTTTGCATACAAGGTAGATGTATGCGTATAGCAGACATGACTGGAGAGCTTGACCCCGAAGTCCTTCACTGACCTCGACGCGCTATCAACATGGAACTTGATGTGACTCTTGATACGGCAAGCATCTACGGCATTATTAGTCCTAGGGGAGAACTTAAAGGGCATGGCAATTGCAGCACTCGAGTAAGTTGTAACCTGCTGATTATAAGTACATAATCCGGTCACACATACAAACCAAGCCTGATCACCCTACATACACCTGGGCAGTACCTACATATGTACCCTACAGTAAATAAGAGTGGCTTGTGGCAGATGCTCTCAGACCTTACCAAGACGGGACTGCACTTAGCTTATTTCGGAGCTACTTTGCGCACTATCTTGGGGGCTTGGGGCGGAGCAAACCTTGCGCTTCTAAACTGACTCTCCAGCGTCAATTGGTTCCCGGCATTTTCATCGCGATCGATCGCCACCTCGATGTACCTCTCGCATCAGAGCACGTAAAGAGGATCCCTGATGATAGTCCCGATCGAACACAGTGATTGCCATGGTACTTGGATGGAGTTGTTCCATCGCGCGACCTTTACGCAATTCGACCCATGCTGGGCTTGTAGCTACCGTAACATCCGGACTCACAATATGGGGAGTCATTATATATTGTTTTTCTGTTCCATCAGTAGGTCCCCAGGGAGAATGTCCCTGGACACATCCGGACCATATCTGAGACCAAACAAATTACAAGCCCTTCCAATCCTCTCAATCTCACACATTGGACGGTTGTACCCGAAGAGGTAGCTTACCCAATATCAACAAACCAATCCTTACTTACCCTCTCATCCTTGGGAACGAACGCCCCGGAAGCTTCACGAACTCTTGGTTGTTCGAGCTATCCTTTCGGGAACAACATTCCAAGCTAAATACGGCCAGCTTTGAACAAGGAAGAGTATAACAGACTCCCGGGACGCAGAAGTCGCCCTTTGTTAACCTTCGTGCCTGCATCACACAAGGTCCAGCCCTCGAACCTCCCCAACTTTCCTCGGCTAAGCCCGCCTCTTCCTCGGAGACCACAACGGCGTCTGTTGCTGGTTGACATTAAGATAACTTGAGGCATCCGCTGGTAGACAATTTCCCGTTTTTTTGCCAGCCAATTGTGTTTTTACTTGGTAGCATTGCTTTTGTGAGGACATCCAGTTCCCGGACTCCCTCTTGTAACCTCTATCCTCGTTATCGTCCCCTCCATGCCGAAACGAGCACTTGGGACGGCCATGCCTTCAGCTACGGCTGCTGGTGACATGGTGCCACCTGTAAAGGTGCAGAAGGTATGACTCCAGGGGACTGTTGTTCCGCCTCCTAATGGAATTCAACAGGTGTCTAATATTCTTTGTAGACGGAGAGATCACACGAAGAGAACCAAGAACGCGCATACATTGCCGCGTCTAGGCGTGCAGACCGGAGCCTAGAAGCGAGAGTACAGTCCGCCAGGATGGCGTCCGAGATACACCGGAGGCGGACAGGACGAGGGCTCAAGGTGACGGAAGAGATCGTGCTGCGGGAGGAGATGTACGAAGAGGAAGAGGACGACCTGCCTCGGCACTACAAGTACCTCACGGCACACCTGCAGACGAACTCCCCGGACATGAACAGCAGGGTGAATGCCTACATCACCACACAGGCCGCAATGGCTACGATGGCGCGGTACAACGAAGTGAACAGACTCTTCAGCGAATCCTTCCCCACGGCACAGGCACATCAGCAGCAACTCAACCAGTCAGTGTATATGGCTCCTCTTGTGAACACAGGACAGTTCTCACCGCCGCTTCCGGACAAAAGAACAAGCTCGCCCACAGAAGCATCCCCCACCAGTGCCCCGCAGGCTCCTAGGAGACAGTCTCATCGCGACAGCATCGATACGAGGATATCCATTGTAGACAGTGCGGCTTCGACGAATCAATCCACAGTCTCGTCGCCTCCTGCGCTCTCGCCCAGTTCGGCGACTACGCCGGAGTCGAGGAACACTCCGTATCAGACTCCCGCATCCGCATTCGCCAGCCTCCAGCTCGATCCTCAACTGGCACAGCAGACTTCTTCGTCCATCTTCACTTCTGAGCTCCCGAACGAGGTGAAACAGATGGCCAACATCGACATGAGCGACCCGATGGCCATGCCGTTTCTCGGCTACAATTCGTCCGCATGGTCCATGTTTACACAGCTCCCCGGAGGGATGCCGAAGCAAGACGGGAAGGGGTTTGAGCATGCCGACGAATCTTACGGGGTACCGGACACGACCGAAGATGTGCCCAACAACACGGGGACCGTAGTGTTCCCGTCCCTGGAGGCTTCGGTTGATTACCTCGATATCCCAGCAGGCGGCTACAGCCGGACGGGCACTCCGGGCGGCGGGGGCGGCGGCGATGGTTGGGAAAGCTTCGTTGACTTCGGATCCGAGCACTGATGCGACTCGGCACCTCCATCCGCTCCCGGTTACCGCAGCGGTACGGCTCTCGGCCTTTCCGCCCACACGACTGTATACACGAACCTAAAAGTTTTATCTCTTAATGGCGTTTCGACTTCACGATGATACCACGCTTCATGTCCCGTTCCTATTAGGGTTCCAACAGTGCATCGTTCGGTTTACTGGCATGAGAGCGATACCGTTTTATGTTTTTCCGTCTGTTCTCTTTCCACACTAGTGGCGTTTTCGGTCCCAAAAGGCGCATACGGACACGGAGGAATGGGACGATTCCCTTTGGTTCACGCAACTACTTTTCATGTTTGCACTATTGTAATATACGGTTCCTACTTTGACGGTAGTCGCCCGACGGAGGCTGGGACGGAACGGTCAAATGGCAGCGGGTACTCCAAACGTACTCCACCCTTAACTCAACCAACCGCGACAAACGACGATATGCGTTTCTAGACGCGTCTAATTGACGCAGCAGGGCACACTGACGAAATGCTGGAGTTACGGAGCCCGGGGATGATGAGTTATGAGGGAGGATTAGGTAGTCCAGACGGCTCGCGAGAGCCAGCAGAGTCTGGAATGGAGAAGAGATATCATTCGCCCCTGTTGGCGAAAGACGATTAGGGGATGAACAACGTCGGGCTTGACGGTTGTTCTGAAAGATGGCTTCCTCACCCCCGGTCCCTCCTAGCGGAGGTGGAGATGGACCTTCGTTACTGAGAATACCGGGAGCGTGGAAAGAAAGGAAGAAAGAAAGAAAAAGATAGTAAGCAAGACAAAATAAAAGGCATAAAATTCAAAGTTCATGTCAAAGAGAAATCCCGGACAACGGTCCTAGTTAGTGAGTGGGCGCCTGTGATTTTAGACAAGTGGACGGACTTTTGCCTTACAGCTGTGTGGACTTAGTCATGTGTCACATCCCTTTGCATGCATGTCTTCCATTGGCTTAGTGCGTATTCGCAATGCATGCAATTTTGCAATTATCAAGGGTATCTCATAAACGACTCGCTTGATCCCTTTTAAACCCCTGACCCCCAATGCGCCTAGCAAACAAACCACCAACGACCCACCCTCACCCCCTATCACATGCGATGGTTGCCAAAGTACTCCCGCATCATGGCGACGGCGGCCCTCAATGTTTGCCATACTCACAGCCCTCTACAATTCCCATATTAGTCACTATCATCTCACATCACCAAAAATACAGTAAAAGAGGAAGGAGCGATAAACGTACTTGCCACCCTGGTTACTACCCTCGCTCTCGGCCTTGTCCTCGCCCCCGCTGCCGCCACCCACAAGCTCCTGCGCCTTGGCAGGAGCAGCACCTTCCCCCTGTTGCTGCTGGGGTAGGACGCGCGGGCCGATGAACGAGGCGTCGACAGCAGTCCCACCGCTGCTGCCGCGACTCACGCCGCGTCCGCGACCCATGCCGGGTGCAGCGGTGGGAGCAGTAGCGGGAGCAGGGCCAGGCGGCGCAGGAGGGGGACTGGGCCCGCCATGACCGCCACGACCGGCGAGCCAGCCTCGGCCGGTGGCCGCGTTGTAAATTGCGTAATCGGCGATTACGCCAGCGGGTCCCTGGCTGTTGCGACCCTGGTTCTCGTCGGCACCGCTGCTTGGTCCGGTACGTCGATTCCCAGCGTCAGAGTCGGCGGTATTGTCAGCCTCGGCGTTGGGGGGCTTCTTTGTGCCAGACATGTCGTATCCTGAGCGTCCCGTATTTGCCTTGGTAGAGGGGAAAACTGCTTTAGAGAAGAGAAGAGAATTGTGTGAAAATGCACAGCGGCGGAGAGCTTGCTCTTTAGTTTATGGGCGTGTGGTCTGTAGATGCGCAGGGTATACAGTTACGGGATTGGGATGGTTGATGTGAATAGAACTTGGTAGTATCAAGAAGTCGCGAATTTGACGGTGATCAATATATAGCTTTGCTGGCGATAAAGATTTAGAAGCATCAAAAACGCTGTATGGGGGTTGACGTGGTCTTTCCGTATATAAACGCGCCGGTTATTAAGGAGTTGCGACTCCTTACGAAAGAGTGGCAGTCACTTTAGTTTGCATAAAGTTGGTGGTAATGCGGATGATGGTATGTTTGCGGATAAGAAGATTTCTCTTGAATAAAGAAATGAAATTACGACAAGAGGAGTTAAGGAGCTTCGAAAATATTCATCAGGTGTGGCTTAAGATAACGGAGCCGTTGCAAATAACTTGACTAGAGGTGGAAGATTGTTGTGCATCGATTAACGCAGTCGTTGCCACTGCAATAAGCTCGAAACTGGAGGATGCGACTATTATTTTATCGACGACAATGGAGCCGAAGGGGGTTGGCGCATTGCGGGTGGAAAGGTCTCTCTAGGCAAGACGTCAAACTCCACAAGAAGGGGATGTCTAGTCGGTTGATAGTTAAAGGAAGAGGCCGGCGTATTGTGGGTGAAAAGGTCCCTCTTGGATATTCAACGACGAAAAGAGAAGGATTTGACAATATTTTAAGTTTGAAGGCTCCAGTTGAAAAGTAGAATGATATCGGCGCGGTTCACACTTGTCTCGGTGACGTGGTGGTTGGTTTCGGCCGTGTTTATCATAGACTCGAGGTCCTCCTCCGTATCGAGTGTGATGAATAGCTTTCGAATCCTTTGACTTGGGCAACCAGTTGCTGGATGGCATTCTCGGCGGAATGCCAGGAGTGTCCGGTGAAGGGGAGCCGTGGTTGATGCTGCAGGGCTCGCTGTCCTCCTTTTCATAGCGAGTCCATCAAGGCTCTCAGGGCTCAGTGGCTGCTTGACTTAAATGGCAGCTTCGTCGGATCCTCTGCGATATGTGCTGGATGGTGGCGTTGTGCTTCTGCGCGTATGGATTGAACTGCGCGAGAAAGCTTTTAAATGCTGAGAGGAGAAAGGTGTAGGTGGTGTTTGACTTTCAGATTTTCTCTTGAATAATAGAAGGATATTGATGGTGAAAAGGAAATGGTGTTGGGGATGTCTGTGTAGAGGTTTCTCTTGAAAGAAAATCAATGGCGAGATGTGAAGGACACCGGCGTATCCAGGAATGGGCAGGTCTCTCTTGGAGAATCAATGATTAAAAAAGAAGGAAGTCAAGTGTTGTGTGCTAATATAGTTCCTCTCGAAAACAAGCGAAGAACGTTGGCGGTTGAAAAAAAAAAAAAAAAAAAAAAAAAAAAAAAAACAAAAAAAAAAAGGTCGGGGGTGTTAGGTTAAGAAGGTTGCTTGAAAATTCGACGATGAACCGAGAAGGATGTCGACAATGCTTCAGTGAGAAGTTTTCTCTTGTATATCAAAAGGATATCGACAACAATGTGAGAAGGAGGTTCGCGATGTCTGCACGAGAAGGCTGGAAGTATTGGTGGTGTTGGGGGTATTGTAGAGTCATTGAGCCGACGTTATCTGCTTGCTTATATAAAGTTTGCTGTTGTAAATTCACGTTTGGCAAGAACAACTTGTGCAAGAATGGACTGCATTGACCTATTATGGTATCTCTTCCTACATCCCACTCACTACGCTGCCCCCTCAATGACCCTCTTGCGTTTCCTATCGTTGCCCTCGACCTTTATTGCGTTTGCCCCGCTCTGGAATCCCCTAGGGGCCCTAGGCTGATGTCCCCTGAGCGACTCTCCCGTAGGTTGTTGCTGTCCCCTAGGTTGCCGACCCCTGGGTTGCTGTCCACTAGGTTCCTGTCCCCTAGACTGTTGCTGGCCCCTAGGCTGTTTCTGTCCAGAAGCGGTGGCCGCTGGGTCAGGAGCAGAATCGACCTCCTTGGCCCAAGAAACCCACTCGCTTCTCCGATTCCTCCACAAGTCGCCCTTCCAGTTCCGCCACACGCGGCGGCCCTCGAAAGACTCGCGGAGCTCCTGCTCGTGCTGGCCCAGTTGCTCCATGATGGTCTCCTTGAAGTGGAACGGCAGCGAGATGCCGTCGCCTTTGGACGGCGTCGCGATAACGGCGCTCAGGACCCTGTTGCCGTGCTCCGACTTGGCCAGCTCGAAGGCGTGGGGTCTCAGCGCGGCCACCAGTGTCTTGTGGAAGATCTTGTCGCGCGACGGCGTCGATAAGGCGTTGGCTAGAACGTGTGACGTCGGCGCCGAAGCCGTTGCCAGCTGTATCAGGAGCTCCTCGGGAAGGGCAGACAGGGACGTCTGTATGGCTCGACGAGGTGAGCCCGGTATGGCTAGTAACGTAGTAGTCAGGTGTGAGCCGTGTGAAACAAGGGCTGACCGATTCTTCGCAAAGGGCTCCGGTTGCTTTTTCTCCTCGCTTTCCCCTAACTCTACAAGGCAGAGCTTTGGGACCAGTGATTTGGCGTCCGACCCATATGCGTCAAGGAGTGCCTTCGTTAGCGTATCGATTTCGGCGCTGGCTTGGCGGACCTGACATCGCTCAAACAAGGTCTTGACCGCGTTGAATCTCGACAAAGATATCAACTTCGGAATTTCAGGCAATGTCTTCTTCACGGCATCCACCAAATCCTCCTTGCTGAGGCGATTGAGTACTCGAATGGCCGGATATGACGCAATGTCGTTCCGCAGCAGGCTGTGTATTCGATCCGCAAAAACATGTTTCCAGAGAGCCTTAAAGATCTTACCCGGACAGTGGGTAATGAGGACCTCAAGAAGCCTGGAGCCTATCGCGTCGTACAGCATACTATTAACGAAGTCGGACGCTCCCGTGGTAGCATCCTTCAAAGTGGCAGGGGCTCCCGGTAGAAGCCGCCATAGTAGCGTCATCTCTCCCGACTCACCTTCAGATTCGGAGCTCAAGGCGATGTCCAGCTCCAAGAACAATTGGAGCACCGGGTTACCCGTAGGATGAGTTGCTAACACACGTAGTTCCGTAGTACTCATGCCCTTGGTCGAGTCGTCGATGATCTTCTTAGTAGCCAAGGTAAATGAGGCGGGTACTGGGCGAAGTTGATTGCTTAGATCGCTCTGGCTATTTGTCGTCCACGGAGCCGTTATCTGTTCTTTCTTCTTGCTGTGTATGAGAGATTTCGTCGACGATTGTTCCAGAGGCCGGCCTGAGAGAATGATCATGAGAACTCGGAGAGTGTGGGATGCGAATTTGTCCGTGAGAAGGAAGCCTAACCGGCCTTCCAATTCGTCGAGAGTTAGAAGGAACAACTCCTCCATATAAGGCAACGGCTTCTCTTGGGTGTCATCCGGTAGATCGTCCCGTTCGCCTCCGAGTTCTCGTGTGACAATTGGGGCGGACTGCAGGAACAGCGTCTCGCAGCAATGACTCGCAAATCTGTGTTGGATGAGGTTGAGAAAGTGGCCGGCAAACTGTTCGAATAACTTCTTCTTCTGGCGCGTATTCGACATCAGAATCAAGCGCTCCATCAGCCTAGAACACGACTGGCTGCATGCCAGTTTGAGTTCCTTGCCTTGCGCCTCGGTGAAGACTCCGGCCAAGTAGAGCTGTCGTTCCTCCTGCGACGGGAAGTCATCGATATCGAGTTGCTCGTCGACCGAACGGAAATACTCCTGTTCTTCGTCGGATAGCATGCCGAAGAATTCGCGATCGGCCGGGAGTGCCCCTCCAGGTCCCCGTTGTTCATACCCATCCTCGAATGTCGCATCTTGGTCCTTCGCAGTACCTCCTTCCTCCTCCTCTACTCGCTGTCTTTTGGTAGCATGGCTTGCCTCCTCAGCAGCGAAGGCCTTTTCGCGTCGCTTACGTTTTCGTTCGTCACGAATAGCCTGACGTTTCGTGCGTGGCTTCGGCATTGTGCGATTATGGGATTGAGAGACGCATCGCATGTGACGCTCCGATTCATTCAACCTGAAGTTTTCCTAGGAAATTTTAGTGGGGCTCCATAGACCCAGCAACGATAAGCAGGCTTATCCTTATCAATTTTCTTATCGTTGGTTATCTCATCATGTCTTACCAACCTCATCTTGTCTAACGTAAATATACCCAATCCTGCCAGTATCTACAAATCTTATTGAACAACCACAAATCTACCGGCATATTCCGTCTTTGAGGCTTCGTTTAAATGACACTTTGAAGAGCTCTATTTTGGCGGCGATCTACGAAGTACTAATTAATCATGCTTTGTCCCGTCTGCTATATGTGTACGCTATAACATTGTACCCACTCTAAATGCAACACCTGCCGCCACACCCCGGTTTGCCTGAGCCATAGCCATGGTTTCATTACAGATATCTCTCCACTTCACGGGGTATACTCTCATCAACTTAAACCCTCTGACCAACCCGGATCTCAACCAATCACTCTTGAGTTAGTTCCGACTTTACAGGGGCTATTGGTATATGTCTGCGAAGGGGTCTAGAGATGAAGGATTGCGGCGCTAGGTCAAAGAGGGCTAGAGTACGTGGAATGTTTGGATCCTGAGTTTTGGGCACCCACTTAGATCAGACTGTGAATGAGCCAGAAACTCCCTTGCAACTCCCCAACCAGCCACATAAGCAGGGAGAAAGTTCAAGCAGCTGAGGAAAGGTAATAATAGGCACGTCTTGGGCATAAGGGAGCGGCACCTAGTCCAGAACACAGGAGCGAGCTAGATCTGTAGAATCTACTTCTCGAGCTTCGTGACGTTCGGAGTAGTATCTCGCCACATGGATTCCCTCGGACCTCTGCTCAATACCCTTGCAGGTATAGGGCTACTCATTGCGATTGCTCGCGTTTTCGGCTTCGTGTCGGCAGGTTGGCGCTTTCGAGCCCGAGTCAATCAGTTGCAGAAGTTGGGAAAGGTCGGTGGCTCCGAATGCGTTCCTGGTGATATCGTTGCTAACAGCGGAGCGCCAGCCGATGCTCCCGCATAACAAATTATTAGGGCACCTGTTACAGGCGAAATATGCCGCTGACGACCTGCCACCGGGAGCTCACAGTGGGTACATTTTGCACTGGATGGCTAGGAAACTTGGCCAACCCGAAGCTTATTACTTTGATCCGTATCCCATCAACAATCCTATGCTGGTCGTCGTGGACCCGTATCTCGCGAATCAGGCCACATCCCACTCGTGGACGGGTGCCGAGAAACCACCTGCTCTTGCTAACTGGTTCGAGCCAATCAGTGGTGGGGGAGGTGTAAACTTGTTCACTCAGAATGGCCAGGAGTGGAAGCATGACCACAGCCTATTCCTGCCTTTCTTCAGCAACAGCAACCTCGACGCTGCTATGCCCATCATTGTCGAGCAGCTCGTTATTCTACGGGACATACTCCGCCGGAAAGCTCAAGCTGGAGGGGATATATTCCACCTGGAGCCACTGACCTTGTCTCTGATGAACGATATCATCGGACGTGTGGTCTTCAATGCGGAGCTCGGAAATCAGACGGCTGGCTCTCATCCTCTCTCCGAGACCATGATTCGTCAGCTTGGACTCAAGTTTGCTATTAATGATGTAATGGATAATCTCGGCCAACTGAACCCTCTCAGAAAGTTTAGCACTTGGAATAATGGGCGTATCCTTGACAATCATGTCCGAGACCAAATCAACAAAAGGGTGGTCGCATTCCGAAGTGCCAGGGTACAAGAAGAGAGGGATGTATTCAAGTCTATTCTTGACCAGGCCCTCGAAACTTATTACTCACAGCCGGGGGGGCGGCAGTCGGATCCAGTAGACGGGAACTTCATGAAGATGCTTTGCTCGCAGCTGCGTCTGTTCTTCTTTGCTGGCTACGACTCGACTTCAGCGGCTATGGTGGCATGTTGCTATATGATATGGAAGCACCCCGAAGTCCTCGTAAAGCTGCGTGAAGAGCACGATAAGGTCTTCGGAAGGAATTTGGCTGCTTGCGCTGACATGATCACTGAAAACCCAGCCATACTGAATTCGCTACCGTACACCACCGCAGTTATTAAGGAGACAATGCGGCTCTTCCCACCGGCCAATGGAATACGCGTAGGATGCGCTGACTTGGTGCTGAAGGGCCAGGATGGCACCGAGTATCCCACTGAGGGTTTCATGGTCCAGATGAACCATTTCAGCATCCATCGGAACCCGGATGTCTGGGCGCGGCCGCGCGAGTTCCTCCCCGAGCGGTTCCTCGTCGGCCCGGGTCACGAGCTGTACCCGGCCAAGGGCGCCTGGCGGATCTTCGAATACGGGACGCGCAACTGCACCGGCCAGGCGTTCGTCATGAAGGAGCTGCGGGCCTTCGTGGCGCTCCTTGCGCGCGAGTTTGACTTCCAAGAGTGCTACGGCAAGGTGTTCGCGGGTGAGAAGGTGGACTTAACGAACGTAGATTATGAAAAGGCGTACCTGGTTGAGGCCGGGTCGGCACATCCCCGGGCCAAGTTCCCGTGTCGGGTCTCTCTGAGCGGCTACGTACCTGGAGAATCCGGCAAATGACGATCTCACCTTGCCATTTGCGACTCTGTGCTCGATGATAACGCCTCTTGTATGTATATGATTTAATAGTGAGAAGAGATTAATGGATGTTATTCCGATTTTATCTCTGTTTACCGGCAAGTTTTAAAATATGGTTACGTCACAAAACCAATAATGCCCATAAAGCGTGTTTGTAGGCTTGTATCAACGTCCGTATTATAATTGGTATATACCTGTGTATTTATGCAACCTCCTTCCTGCCTTGACTGCATTCTACCGAATCGAACACTACAACAGCTGCCGAATTCTACATCACACCAGAGGAAGGTGCATGGATGTCTGTCGTTGACTCAAATGCAGTCAGCTTCCTGGGCTTCTTAACGGTCCTCTGCTGAACCCCGGAGAAGGGAAAGACTACCTCGAAACCATTTTCAACTTTTCCTTTAGTCCCCCCGTTCTCGGTCCCCCC
>QJNZ01000714.1:0-49278 GCA_004155055.1 Monosporascus sp. CRB-8-3
ATTTTTTTTTTTTTTTTTTTTTTTTTCCCCTTTTATACCGGTTCGGCCGGGTACCGTTTTTTATTTTCCCGGCTTTTTATTTCGAATCCGTATTTTAAACCCGTTATTTTTTTTATTATATCGTACCGGACCCGATCCGGTTACGTTTTTATATTAAACTTTTTATTTTATTTTATTAACTTAGCCGGATACCGTTTTTCGTTATTTTAATCTTAATTTAAACTTTATTTTCCGTAACATCTCAGTCCGGTTATATTTCATATTAAACTTTTTTTTTTACCGTATCGGCCCAGTTAAAATTTTACGTTATATTATTCCGGCTTTATCAAGTATTTTTTTTTTTATTACGCCGGCCCGGCCGGTTACCTTTTTTTTTTATTACGCCAGCCCGGCCCGTTACCTTTTTTTTATTATCCCGGCCTTATCCGGTACCTTTTCCTTATTACGCCGGCCCCGCCCGGAAATTTTTTTCCTATTATACCGGCCCCGTTTATTACTTTTTTCGGTTAAATACGGTCCCGTTATAATAAGGAAACGTTTTCTTTATTACTGGAATAATAGTTAAAATACCGGGGGGGTACCTCCGATATTTTATTAATCGAAATAATTATATTTTAATTAACGCTTTATAAATTAATATTAAAAAATATTTTTTCAATATATATATATATATATATATTAATATCCTTAAATTTTTATATTAATTAATAAAATATTTAGTTATATTATTTTAGATAAATACGTTTTCGAAGTTTACTTCGGAAATATATACGTTTAAAATAAGTTATAAAGCTAAACGTTTTAAATTATTTCAAACGAGCTTTTTTTCTTTTTACAATTATAATATTTTTTTATATCTTATACTTTATTAATATATATTTTCGTAAGGAAAAATAATAAAATTAAACGGGGCTTAATTTTATAATTTATAATTAATAAAGATTAAAATTAAATATAAAAATCTTTTAAAAGATATTATATTATTACATTTTTTAAAAATAAGCATTAAATGTTATAAAGTTATTAAAATAATAACGGATCGGTAATAAATATAAAAAAATTATATATAGTTTATATATATAAAACTAATATACGAATAATATAACTTATTACGAAGATTTTGATAGTTTTATAATAAGTAAGTCTTTATATATAATAATAATAACGAGTTAGTTTTAATATAATAAATTAAATATATTAAAATAACGTAAAACACCACCTCGCAAGCTATATTACCTCGCGAACCGCTTTTTGGCACTTTGCAACAATTAATTTAAATAACTTAACTACAACAAATTTAATTAATTTAATTAACGGCATTTCTTTTCGCTAACAGTATTTAAAACTTTTAAATAAATACACGTATTATATTAAAATTTATTACGGACGTATATTATTATTCCTTTCTGCTAACTCGTATACGACAAACTACACCTTAACGTATTTAAATAAATATTACCCCCATTTCGAAAATATTAAAAACAACCGACCGAAAATTAATTATCGACCAAATTCTCGACCCGTATATATAAACTTTTTTTATACGGTTTTAATACGTAAAAGATATTCGCAAAATAAAAGGTTATAAAGCTTTGTTAAAAAGCACGTTATAAGGCTACAAAGACAAAGCTATAAAGCTTATTAAAGCGCGTTAAAGCGCGTCGAAAAGCGTATCGCAAGATTTGTTAAAACAGCAATTCGACCTACGTATATAAAATTATTAAAACAAAGAATTCCAATTAAAAAAAACACTTACTATATACGATAAATAAGTCTTTTAACCGTTAAATAGGATAATGGTAAAAACGCGTTGTTAATAGCTATTAATAATAACCGTTATATACAAATTAAAAAAAAGAAATAGCAATATAACATCCGTAATAAACTTTAATATAATACGTACATTTATTTAAAAGCTGTAAATACTGCTAGCGAAAAGGAATACTATTAATTAAATTAATTAGATATGTTATAATTAAGTTATTTGGATTAATTATTACAATATGCTAAAAAGCGGCTCGCAAGGTAGTTTAGCTCGCGATCTAGTATAATACGTTATAATAAAAAATAACGAATATAAGATTTAATTAAATTTCGACAAGTATTACCTTTTATCGATTTTATTAGTTTCCTTATTAATCGAAACTATATTTAATATTATAATAATTTAAGCCGGGTTAACATTATTAATAATAAATTAATATATTTCCTAGAAATCGGAAACGTATAAGTTTAATATTAATATATTTTAACTATTACTTTATAAATATAAGCAGAACATAAACTTAGATATTATGGAAATTAAAGCAAAAAATAATATAGAAAAATAAAGGTAAGTAGTTAATATTTTAACAATTACTATAGAAAAATAAGGGTAAACAGCCGATATTTTGTAAATTAATATAGAAAAATAAGGATAAGTAATAAATGCTTTGTAAATTGGTATAGAAAAATGAGGGTAAATAGTAAATACTTTATAAATTAATATAGAAAAATAAGGGTAAGTGGCCGATACTTTGTAAATTAATATAGAAAAAAATGCCGGCGGACGACGTTTTATAAATTAGTATAGTAAATTATTACGGCCGGATTAAAGTAAGTTATTTCGATTAATAAGATGCCGGAAATACTCCTTTAATATTCTATTAGTACGAAATAGGTATATTTTAACTAACGTTTTAAAAATTAATATAGAAAAATCTTTTTCAAATATATATATATATATATTATTAACTTTAATTTTCTATATTAATTTAATAAAGTACTTAGTTATGCTATTTTAAACGAATACGTTTTCGGGGTGTACTACGGAAACGTATACGTTTAATATAAGTATTAAGATTGCTATAACCTTTTCGATTTCGAAAAGTTTTTTTTAATAATAGGTTTTGTTATATATCGTCCTTTAATATATTTTTTTATTATATGTTTTTTTATATTATTAAGTTAATTAGATGTCGAAATAGTATTAAGTTTTTTAATTTCGGGAAATAATTTCTTTTAAGTCGGTTAAAAGTTAAAATTATATAAAGTTTTTCGATTCCGGTAAGTATTTTTCCTTTTTTCGTATTAAGTTTTACTACACCTCTTTTTTAATATTTTTTTTTATTATATGTCTTTTCGTTATGTTACGTTATTTAAGTATCGAAATTATAATAAGTTTTTTAATTTTTAAATATATTTTCTTTTTCTTAATGTTTAGTTTTGCTATATGCTTTCCTTTAATTTGTCTTTTTACTACATTTCTTTTCATATCGTTAAATCGATTAAATATCGAGATTATAATAAGTTTTTCTATCTAAAAAAATATTTTCTTTTTTTTAATATTTAATTTTATTATATATTATCCTTTAATATATTTACTTGCTATATATTTTTTTACTTCGCTAAGTTAATTAAATATTAAAATCATAATAAGTTTTTCGATTTCGAAAAGTAAATTCCCCTTTTTACTATTAAGTTCCGCTAAATATTATGTTTTAACATATCTGCTCGCTATATGTCTTTTTGCTTCGTTAAGTCGATTAGCTGTCGAGATTGCAGTAGGCTTTTCGATTTCGAAATATATCTTCTCCCTTTTAATGTTAGATCTTATTATGCGTTTTTTCCTAATATATCTTTTTGCTATATCTTATTTCGTTTCGTTAAATCGTTTAAGTTTTAAGATTATACTAGGTTTTTTTATACAGAAAAATATTTCCTTTTTCTAATATTTAAATTTCGCTATATATATTCCCTTAACATATTTTTTCGGAACATATTTCCTAGTTTCGCCAGGTTAATAAAATATCGAAATTATAATAGGTTTTTCGGTTTCGAAATATATTTTCCTTTTTTAAATATTAATTTTCGTTATATATCTTCCTTTTATATATCTTTTCGGTACATTTTTCCTTAAATCGCTAAATTACTTAAATGCCGAAATTATAATAAGTTTTTCGATTTCGGAATATATTTTCTACTTTTTTAATATTAGGTTTCGTTATATAACTTCCCTTAATATATCTTTTCTTTATATCTTTTATAGATATATTACTCCTTATTTTATTTAATTAATTAATTATTATAATCGTTACAAATTTTTTAATATAAATTTTTTTTTCGTATTAATATATGTAAGTTTATTAATACTTATATAATAAATTATTTAGATATATTAATAGATATAGGCCGATTAAGTTTAAAATAGTAATTTTTATAACGGCTCGGAAGTTTAATTAAGTATATCCGTTAAAACGAGCCCGTTTCGAAATATATAATAATTTAATTAAGTATATTAATATAAGCCGACCGATTAAGCTTAAAATAGTATTTGTTATAACCGGGCTCAGATTTAATTAGGTATATTAATAAGGGCGGGGTTACTAAGTTTAAAAATGTATTTTTAATAAGGCTATATGTATTTAATTAGGTATATCGCTATTAATAAAGCCGCGAATACCTAAAAAGATAATTCTTATAACGCTAAACGTTGTTATAGGGCTTAACCTTAGCTGCGCTTTCGGTTAGTAAGTTATTTTAAACTTCGACTTTTTACTATTAAAGCTTAATAAAGGTTAATTTTACGTATTACGTATAAATTTTAAATTACGTTTAAAGGTACATAATTTTTCGTACGTTATATATATTTCTATTAATTACTCTTTATATTAATTTTCGTTTTAAATCTTTCTTATATTTTATTTCTTTTTTTAATTACGTTTTAAATTTAAATTTACTATTAGTTTTCTATTAATTACTTATTTACTTAATAATATAGATAAATATATAATAACTTAAAAACACTTTAATTAAAAACAAGGATATATATATAAGGAAATTATATTATATTACTTAGGGTATAATTTTATATTAAATTCTCTTTTTTTAAGTAAGAAAAAGAAAAAATAGATAAATATAATCTGTAACTCTTTTATTTTTATAATTTTAAAACCATAAATTAAAGCTCTTTTAATTCTTTTAACGCTCTAATAATAAATTACTATATTTACCGATACGCCCTTATAACTTTAAAGTTACTATAAAACTATTTAAACTTCCCCGTTATCTTACCAACTATTAAAAAGTTTTTTATTTATTTTATATAAATTCTTTAAGGCTTTTATTATAAACTTAACCTTATATTTTATATTATATTTTAACCGTTTATTTAAATTATTATTCTTCTACCTTTAAATAATTCTTAGCTACATAACCGTATTCATTTTATTTAAAGTAAAATAACAAATTATTCTTATTCTGTACAGGTTTTCTATCGTAAATCTTTTTTACGTTATAATTATTACTACATAGTTTTTTTCTTCGAAATTCTGTAATAAAATTATTATATATTTAATTTACTGTTATAATTAAATATTAACGAAACATTCCTGTTAATCGGCCTTTTTAACTGGTATTATTTTAATCCCGAATTAAGTTAATATATATATCGACTTCGATATACTACCGTACCAGGTTTTTAAAGTCGATTATATAATTTAATACTGATTATTTTTTATAACCCTATTTGATAAATTAAAACTTAGTTTAAAGGTTAAATTTTTAATTAATTCCTTTTACTTTATATAAACGCTTTAATACCTTAATTATTTCCTTTCTTTTTAAAATTAAATAATAACTGCTATAACATTTTTACCGTTATTAATAATCGTAACGATTAATTTAATTTTATTAATATAACTAAGTTTTACCAAATTATCGTTACGGTACTTAACCGCTATTAAGGCTACTTAAACAACCGTTTTTTATACCTTTTAATTATTACTACCTCGTAAGCGATTTTTTTCCTTAAACTTAAAATTAAATTTCTTTTAATTCAAATACGTATCTTTTTTTTTCGTAATAAACGCCTTTATTAATTATTTCATATTAAAACCCTCCTACTAACTAACGCTTTTTCCGACCGCTATTTTATTTCCAGTTACGATTTTAACTTTTTCTAATCCTTTTTAATGCTCTTTAAAATTCTTTTTCGAAAATCTCTCTTTCGAATTCTGTCAGATATTACCGCGTAGACAGATCCTCTCGATTCTAATCGATAACGGCTATTACGTACGCAGACGCTCTTTTAATAACTAAAAAAACTTTAAAACTTTCTTTAAAATCGAACCTTTTTAAATTTCTTACTTTAAAACGTCTTTATACCGAAACGAAACAATATCTCAAATATAATATAAAAAATAAAATAAATAGAGATATTAATTCTTTTAAAAAACGGAACTAAAAAATATTACTATATAAGTAAATTATATTATATTCTTTAACTTATAATTTTATTCTAAGTTCTTTATTTCTAATAGGGCGGGGGGGGGGGAAGTAGTTAAATATAATCTTTAACTTTTTTATTCTTATAATTTCAAGGCTATAAATTAATACTAGTTTAATCCTTTTAACGTTCTAATAATAAATTACTATGTCTACTTTTAATATATTTAAAAAGATATTTTATATCTAATAAACGACTCTTTAATATATATATTAAATTATAATATTACGATAATATCTAATAAAACCTTTAAAATATAAACTACCATTAATTATTAATAAAGACATTCGAGTTAAATATAAGTATATAGAACAGCGCTTTAATATAAAAATTAACGGTATTTAAAATTATAAATTTCTATCGAATATAATCGAAATATAATTTTATAGCCGTTAATAAAATAGTTGGAAAATAAGCGTAATATAGTTAAAATATTTATACTTGTTAGCAGTTACAGTAATTAAATACAGGATACTAGCGCAAAACTTTATTTTAATAATTTTACAGGCTGAAAACATCTAGGGCGAGTTATTTTTATATATATAATCCATACTTAAAGGGTTTTTTCATAACAAAAAATGTCCTAAGTAATATTTTTTAGCCTGAGTTTACCAGCCGTAATTATCTTAAAGTACTAACTACCGATACGCCCTCTTACTTTAAGTAATCTCGGCCAGTAAACCCTTATATCTATCGACCTTAAATACTTTCTAATTCGTTTTATATTTTCTCTAATTTTAAATTCGCTATAAATCGCTCGAAATTAGCCCTATTAAAAGGCTTTATCAGCCCATCTGCTAAGTTATCCTTACTTTCCACGTATTAAAAACTAATATTACCTTTTTATACCTTTTAACGTACGTAATAATATTCCAGTCGAATATAACGTTTCCTCTGTATTATTTATATCTCTATTACTTACTTTAACGTATTTATATTATCTTCTAAAATAGGAATAAAGCCTTTAAATATAAGCCTTAACTTTATTAAAAAATTCCTAATCTTAGCCGTTTCCGTTATAACTATACCTGCTTCTACGTATTCTATTTTAATAATACATTTAATAATAACGTTTTATAACTTTAAAATCCATAATACGGACGTTTTAATTATAAAAAATACGTAACCTATTATGAACTTAATTAATTTATTATTTACAAAGTTTATATCCATTATTCCGAATAGGTTTAAGTTATTATACTTCCGGTACAGGTAGTTTTTTAGCTTCCGGTACCGAAAAAATAGGTTTACCGTACCGTTTAAATATTACGGTAATCGTTTAATATATTCCTAATATTTAAGTAACGGATTATTTATAAACCTAGCCCAAGTTAACGTTATAAATATTATATCCGGTTTATTAATATAACTGGAAAAATTAAATTTTTTTTTAAAGTTTATATATTTGTACGTTTTCTTTTTACTAATTACGCCTTTATTTCTTACGGTATACTTTAAATAATTTTTAATAAATAACGTAAATTATTTCTATATAACATCCAATCTTATTAACTTTAATAATTTCTTAATATATTATTACTAATCTAACCTAATATCTCCCGTTAGTAAAAAACGGACAATTCGTACGCCTAGATACCAGTTAACGTCCCCCAAATTTTTAATAAGTATATTTTCAGCTATCCCCTTAACGATATCCTTAAGATACTATTTATTAAAGTCAAAAAGCAGAAAGTTATTTACGTACGAAATAATAACATTTCTTATTTTCGGATCATAATATATTACGTCATCCGAAATTAATGGGCGAAAACCTTATTTTGCAAATATTTTTTTCATTTTTTTTTACCAAGCAGTTTCGGCTTATTACAAGCCGTATAAAAGATTTATTAACTTAATAATTTTTTTAAAGGAAAATTAATACTTTATTTTATTTTCCGGGTATACGTCGAAATACTCCTTTAACATAAAAAAAACTTTATATAAATATCCTTTTTTAAGTTACCGTTTAAATAAACCGTAATAAAATTAATCTAGAATATATACCAGCTTAAGGTAACAACTAGCGTTATTAAAATTCTTTAATATATAACTCTTACAATACTAGCTAATATCTTATTATAATCAATTCCCTTCCGTTAAGTAAATCCCTTAACGTAAATACGGACCTTATATTTCTTTAACTTTCCTATAAACGTATACTTTTTTCTTAGCACCCATTTTGCATTTACCAGGTACCCGTATATTTTATTATTTAATATAAAACAAAAAGTTCCGTATTAAAAATTTTCTTTAATCTTAATAAAAATAACTTTAAGCTATATCTTACGTTCTAAACCTTCCATAACTTCCTTTATTAATAAACCGTTATTTACTATAACATACAGCTTATAACCGTCTTCGTCTTAATTTTCAATATTTAATAATAGGTAAAAATAAAAAAAATCGTTATTATCGCCCTTTTAAATTAAAGCTAACTTTAACTTACATATTAACTCTAATATTTCGTTTAAAGCCTTCAAAATATACAATTCGGGAACCGTCTTCTTTAAACGTCCCCTTTTCCACTTAACTTACTTAATTTCCTAATCCGTATCGTCCTTTAAAACAACGTTATCGTCCCTATTTTTCACTTTAATATCTTATTTCTAACGGTATCTTAATCGTTTCTATACGGGCTACAAAAATAACCGAATAATATTCTTCGGGCTAAAGGGCTATCCTAGCTTTTTTAGGTCCTTATAAACAATAACATACGGTATTATTAACAGTCTACCGCCCTCTAACAATTATATCTTATAATTATATATCTTTTAATAACCTAGTAGCACTTCTTTTACTTTACGGGCTACCAATTTTTCTAATTTAATCCTATAATTCTTATCGATTAAAACTATGCATTTACTATTAAGGATCCGAAAGTAATTATTATCAAACTTATAAAACCTATTAAGTTTAAATACGTTTTTAAAATATTTAATCGGTATTATATTCTTTACTATTAATTATTTAATTCTGTTAACGATATATATTATTGCTTTTATTATAAAGTCTTAAAAATATATCAATATCCTTATTTAAACCGTAATTACGCATGTTTTATCCTAAAAAAATTATATCCCTCGTTTTATAATTTCATTTTAATATTAATTATAAACGCTGGAAATTACTAATTTAATACCTTCCATTACGTAAAAGTTTTCGATAATCGTTATGCTAAATTCCCTACCGCTATTAAAACGTAAAATCTACGCCCTTTTTCTTTTATTTTTTATATTTAATAATAACATCTCCAAACGCTTAAATATCCGGGTAATATACGTATATAAACTTTGTTATATTTCATCTTTAATCTTAAACAAATAATACTCCTTATAACGCAATAAATCATTTATAATAAACCCGAAATAGCCGTTATTTTCGATACTAACAGGCTTAACGGCTCCCATATTATACCAAATAATTTCTCCCACATATATTGCTTTTTTTTATAGGTCAGTAAACGGTATTTTCCGTATCTTTCCTTTATTATAAGCTATACAAAAAAGCGATTTCATATCGTTAAGGTTTAGATTTATCCCCGTAAACCTTTTAATAGTTTAAATTAGTTGTTCAGTACTAAGATAGCAAAGACGGCAGTGGTAAAGGATGATTTTCTTTATAATTTCGTCTGTTATAAAGACTTTTCCGTCCTTAAATACCTTTATAAAGGTTATTTTTAGATTATTAACTAGGTTATCGCTGTCTTTCTCACCGAATACCTTCCCTAGTACGTATCCCTATTAATAATCTCTATCGTTTAAAGACTTTAAGCCTTTAATAATAGGCTCCGGCTTCCTATAAAACTATAAAAAGAATCCTTTTCGGAAAACGTTAATAATTATCAATTTCAACCTATTAGAGCTAACCAAGGTATTTTTATTTAAATAACTTTCCCTTCTATAAAATATCTTTCTAAAGAATATCTTTAAAGGAAAATTGTTAATATATAACGTATACTTTATTATAATCTCGTTATTTTCTTTATTAAAGCCTTTTAAAGGTTACTTTACAGTACTGATAAAGGTAACAGCTATAAATCCTTTACCTGTTATAATATAAATTCCCTTAAACTTAATATCCAGTACCGAGTTTTTCTTAAAGTCGCCGATGTTATTAATAATATTAACGTTTACTTCTAAATCCCAAAATAACTTATTTCTATTGCTTTCTATAAAGAAATATATATATAAAAATATAACGCTACTTATAATTATCGCTTTAATTACTTTAAAACAATTAGCTATTATAACTTTAAAACTCTCGGTCGTTTATAACTTAAAGCTTTTAACCCCTATAATTCCTTATATTATTTTTTAAATTATTTCGTCGTATTATTATATAAAATCTTAAAACTGTTATTCGTTAACGTAAACGTTAAAGGTTTTTCCGTTTAAACGGTACAAATTTTTCAAATTTTTAAAAATAAATTATTTTTCGCTTTAATTACCGTTACGGATATTACGAAAACTATTACTTTAGTTATTTTAACTATTATTGCCATTATTATTACGTTAGTTATTATTTTAGCCTTATTTCCCTTTTTTACTTTTGCCGTTTTTTTACGACTTAAGGCAATCTTTTACCAGGTATTTATATTTACTACAGTTAAAGCAAAATAACTTTCCGTTCTTATTTTATACGGGCTTCTTCTTTCGGAAATTATTATTATTATTTTTGTTTTTTTTACCCTTTCGTACGTTAACGGACCGTCCGTTATTTTTCTTTTTATTAAATCGGTTATAAAATTCGTTATTAAAGGCGTCGATTAATTATTAAAAAAAATAATCTATCTGCCGTAATATTAACTGAATAATTTTGTATTAACTACTAACGCAATCCTCTATAGCAATAAGAAATATAATAATTTATTCCTTCGTTTTAAGTTATATATTACAACCCTTTACCTTACGGAAAAACTTTTAAAACTTAATAATAAACTATACCGGGTTTTTTTTATTATAAATAACCTTATTAAGCTCCTTTTAAAAAAACCTTTACCTAGCTTTACTTATTGCTATATAAATCCTCCGGAATATTCTTAATATTTTCGTACCCTTTTTAATACCTATAATTAACTTTAAAAGCGCCTTTTTACAAATTTTGGTAATAACCTTTACTAAACGGAACTGGTCTAGCTAACCTAGCTTTATCCCGTTTTTATAACCAATTTTTTTTATCGTAAAATTTAAGGCGTTATTTTAAAACTCCCAATTAACCCAGCTTATTAAATAATTTTCCTTATCCAGCAAAAAGATAAAACGCTTTTAACGTAACTTTATATCTATATTACTAGATTTCTTAAAATCCTTCTTTTTATCCTTTAAGCAAACGCCTAACTTATTAAAATTATCTAAACTACTAGAGCTCGAAAAGCTATTAAGGGAATTATTTAAATCATCGGGGTTATTACGTACTACTTTTTTTTTTTAAATAACTTGTTTTTTTCTTTTTTCGGGGGGTTGGGTTTTTTTATAAATTACTTCCTAAGTTTCGTTTCGCCTTTTTTTAATGGGTTAATTTTTTTTATATTGCTTTTTAATACGATAAATACTTCCTTAAAGTTATTAACCTTAACTTTAAGCGGTACGTTTTATAATACTTTCGGTTACATACTTATATTACGCGAACTTTTAAAATTTTACGTCTTAAATTTCAACGTATTTAATAGTTATATCATTATAATATTTATACGTTTTATAATATCGTTATTTTTTTCGTTTTAAAATTTCAACTTTTTAATTTTTTTTTCGACTTATTAATACCTATCTTTTTATACCTTAACGTTACGTTTAATACCGCTTACACTAGTACCTAAAAACGTATAAAGCTTATTTAAATCCGTTATAATTTATTATTTTTAAATAAAAATTTTAAATTGGTTCTCTCTCGGTTACTAAAACAATAAAATACCTTCTAAAAATACCCCGAAAATAAGTTTCTTTCTTGTTGCCTTATTTAATATAAGTTTTTATTCTTTTTTTCCTCGCTATAAAATTTATCCTAAGGAATATCCTTATCATAAAAAGGTCCTGGTTAAGGAAAAAAAAATAAAGTTTTAAATAGGCCGTTTTGCTTAATAAGAAATTGCCCAGGATTTTATTATTTGCTTGTTATCGTCAACTGCTTAACTTTCTTTCGAATCGTTAATTAAATAACTTTCTTTTAAATCTCGTACTCTTTTTATTAACTTAGCTTATAAATAACTATTTCGTATAACGTATTAAATTACCAATTAACTAAAAAATATTACTATATTAACAATTACAATAATTAAATGTAAAATATTAGCGCAAAACTTTATTTTAATAATTTTACAAACTAAAAACGTTTAAGGCGAACTACTTTTACATACATAATCCATACTTAAAAGGTTCTTTCATAACAAAAAGTATCCCAGGCAATATTCTTTAGCCTAAGCCTACCACCGTAATTATTTCAAAGCATTAACTGCCGACAGTACTTTTTAAACCTAAAAATAAAAGTTTTTAATAATATTTATATTTTAAAAATTATTCTTAAATAAAGTAAATAATATTTCGAATTTCTCTATTAATTAACGAAATAATAAACGATTAAATAAGGTAAAAAGGTAAAAGGTTATAAAGTAATTATAAGATAATTATAAAAGTTTAAACCAATAAAAATATATCGTATTATAATTACTCGGACTTTAAAAACTGTTTAGTAATTAAAAATAAATAAATAAATACTATAATAAAGACATATATATAACGAATAAGATAAAACGTTATTATTTATATTAAAGTTATAAAATATATAAACTATTTAATTAGTGTAGTTTTATAAATATACCGCTTTTTATAAAATTATTTTATATTCCAAAAAAAGTAAATATAAATAGTTTATAAAGTTTGTATTAAATTATATTAAAAACCTTATATTATTTAATTAAATGTTTAAAAATATTTTTAAAAAGCATATTAATTAATTATTAAATTATAAATAAATTATTATAATAGCTTAAAGCTTTTATTTTATAAATTTAATTTACGACTATATTAATCTTTAAATATAATCGGCATAATAAAGTTTCGTTTATAAATATTCTTTATAAATAGATATTAAAGTTTTGATATTATAAATAAAAGTTCTATTAAAAGCTTTAACGAAGGTTTTAAAATAATAAATTAATAATAAATATTATATAACACTAGATATTATACGGGATTTTATCTTTAAAAATTAAATAACTGCCGGTTTAATTCCGATTAATATAAATTTACGAGGTTTAATATTTTTATTTCGAAGAACGGGTTTTAAAAGTATCATAATTACTGAAAATTAAGTTTTAAGATTTTTAGCTATATATTTAAAGAGAATAGAAAGTATGTAAAAACCCGATCAGACGAAAAATAATTTCCAAAGGTCGTTTAAAACGTGTTATTATATAATAATAAGTTTACTTATTGTTTAAGTATAACATTAAAAAAGGAACGAAAATAGATATATATTTAAATTTTATTTTAGTAGATAAACATATAATCGCTATAATAAGACAGCTTTTTATGGAAATATAAGAAATATAATAATATAAGTAGATATAGACACGGAGGCGTATATTAATATAATAAGTAAAAGTTTAATAAAAATACTTAACTTTTAATTATAGTAGATGTTCCAGGAGCTATACGCGCTACCGACTTTTATATTTACTATTACAAGGCTTATAAAGTTTTTATTAATATAATAAATATAAACGAAAATAATCGAAGGTTAAAATAAATTTATTTCGTAATACGTTATAATCGGAAAATATTTTATAGTTTTAAAATTAATAAAGCTTATTTTAAAATAACAAGATATAAATAATTAGATAAGCTGCTATTTAAATCGATATATATGATATTACGAATTTTAACGCTTTTTAATAAATAAGTCTTTATGGTTAGTTTAAGAGAGTTATTTAATAAATTAAATATTTTTAGATTTAAGAAATACATACGTTAAAAAGACGCTAAAACTATTCGTTCACTTATCTCGGCCTAAAAACGTAGCTGAAGGCGTTAAGAAATATATATAAGAGAACTTAAATATAAGAAATAATATTCGGAAAGTAAATGTAAAACTATTATTATTATTTATATTTAAAAGTGGGTTAACAAGCTTTAAATTGTTAATATATATTCCATTAAAACTTAATATATTAACAGTTTATAATTATATTATAAAATACTATATATAATTTAAATAGGAATTAATCTTAAAGTACTTTTATTTTAAATAATTCCGTACTTATTATCGCAACGTTAAATGCTTTTTATTAAATAGCTGGAATAGTTTAAAATAGAGCTTTGAACGAATTCTGGCATTTATATATCGCAGACGGTATTTTCTTAAGCGTTGTTCGGTGCCTCGAGTCGTTTAGAAATTTGTTTTCGTATCTTACTTCTTTAGTAAAGAGGTAGCTATACTCTAGTAACATAGTAAAGATGTATTAAACTAACAGTATAAAGGCGAACTAATATTCAGTTAACTTATATATATAATACTGCAAATGTAGCGCAGTAAGGAGCGAGAGTATAAACTATGGAAACAAGGCAATTTCGTGTAGGGGTTAAGCAACTACGAGAGAAGATTAATAATAAAACTAGAACTCGCTGGGGTGCCTACTTCTTATCATCCTTTATGCGGAACAAGTAATTATAATACTTACTAGTAGACTTCTGGCGTAGACTAAAGGGTCGCCACCTAAGTCGGGAGAACGTCGGAGACGGTATTATAAGAGATCCCGTAACGGATACTTAGATTGTAAGAGAAGACATATCCCCTGCGATGAGAGAGAGCCACTTTGATATGCGCATTTTACTTGAATCTCTGTCCACTGGGCCTGCAAGTTCGAGTATGAATCGGGGGCTGATTACGCTTACGGGGTAGACTATTACAAATGCTAAATGCAGAACTTACTTCTTAATAGTGCAAACTGTCTAGTTAAGGGCAATCTCTAAATAACTTCATTTGTAACCCCCTTATAGTGGTACTGTTACTTTCGTAATATTAGCGAAATTAGGTATCTAGGTTATGAGCCTGTCCAGGGTATGGGTTTAATACGTTAGATCCTTATTAACCATACCGACCTTATCAAAACTTATGTAGTAAGCCTGTAAGTCCTTCGTAATAGCATCGGTATTATCGCGACGAACTTTTGCAGGCCAGCCTGCAGCAGCCCTAAAAAAAAGTGGATGAGGCATACCGAGTAACCCCGCTCCACATAGTTCCCATCCCACTTTTAAAGCGAGACGACTCCCTTATCGATCCTGTAAGCACTCCTAAGTCGTGGCATATCAGGAGACCGAGTCCTAGAGCATAACAGACTATAGCAACTGCCGACGCCGAAATGGCCAGCACGGGATCTCCACGCCACATGGCCTGCAAGGTGTGTTGTCTCCCGGGATTGCACTTGACTTGAACCATGCTGACTCCAAGGACAGCTTTGTCGAGATCGCAAGGTTCGCTGCCCTGGCGAGCAGCCAACATGCGAGAGGTGCCGCCAGGCCGGCGAAAAATGCGTCTATCTCCCGATACAGAGGACGACTAGGGCAAATTTGAACCAGACAGTAGAGGCAATGCAAAGGCGCCTAGGTGAGCTCCTCGGACACATGCTGTCCTATTACGATATGGCTGACGACTGCCCGGGCCGTGTGAATAGAAGAGGCAGAAACCCTAATTCTCAATATACGTGCGCAGCCAGGTAATCCCATGGCTGCCTCCCCTTGCCAATCATCTTCCTACGGCTTTGACTGGCCTGCATACTCCTCCGAATTCACGGCTTCGGCACCATCGAGTGGCCAGACACCCTTGGCTATCGTGCCCTCGGGAGCTGTCGATTTCTCGTCGGGCCAACTAGGCCATCAGGATCTAATATACCAGCAACTTAACATGGACTTGCCCGAATCTCTGAGAAACAAGTCCTCGGAGCCGCTGCAAACGACGGCCAGCCAGAAGGCGACGGCAGCGGTGACGGAGAGGAACGATGCGGCGCAGTTCCGTGTTAGGAAGGGGATGACTTTTGAAAATTCAAGTATGGGGTTTTACCCTCTAATGGGGCTGCCGTACCAGCGGAAGAGCCATGATCAAGGACAGGGCATCATAGGTCATGCGCGCCAAGAATCGACGTCCAGCAGTCGGAACACCCCTGCTTCCCCAGAATCCACACGTAATGCTGTCGTAATGAGAAGCATAAGCGAAGATGCGGGCGCAGCCATCCTGGACCCCCTCTCGGCCTTTTGCTCGTCCGTCGTCCGACGGCAGTGTGAGATGTCGGGCGTCGCCTCCGCCGTGGCGGACTACGTAGCCTGGGTCCGCAACATCCCGCAAAGCGGCGCCTCGCCAGCCACGAGCTCCGTATACAAGACGATGCTGGAGAACATAGAGATCCGCGTCAGGGAGCTGATCGAGATCGCCGAGGCGGGACACCCCCCGTCGTTTCGAGAGATGTTGGTAGCGCTCGAGCGATCCGCTCCGCCCGGTGGCGCCATGGCTTCTCGGCTAGCTAGTCTCGAAGAAGAGCTCCAGAGACAAGTACATGACTACTCGCACTTCTTCCAGACGCGCTACGACGCGTGCAGGCCTCTCTCGGAGCAAGGAAGGGAGTCCCCCCAATGATCCTGGCGGCCCTGAAGACCGCACTTGCAATACCAATCGCAAATGTGTGGTCGGCATCGCCGCTTATTGTGGTCGTCTAGCCATCTTGCAAGTTTGAATGGGCGGCAGATGGCGGACAGGGAACGACATGGTACGGCGGAGTGGACGAACATTTCTTAATGCTTTGCTGAAGCCCGTATCCGACGATAACGATCTGACGAACTTCACTACATCGTTAAGAGTTTTTTCCGCTACAAAAAGGAACTTCCGACCGTGTCCCCGGCGGTAGTAGGTGCATGGAGTAACCGCGCCGCGCGAAGACTTATTAACGATTGCTCATACATTATCTCAACACAATATAGATGGCGCCTTTAATTAGAGTGATGTCAAACGCACCTTAGTTTTTCCTGTTAATTAGTCACGTTTCGTTATTATTCCCCGTTATCTTTTAATAGATTTTATATTCTCGATAACAACGTAATAATTACGTAACTAAATAAAGGTAGAATTTAGATTTTAGGATTTTTAAAGCCTGTTAATTTATATTTAACAGTTACTTTATATCTCTTTTTCTTTCGATTAAGTTATATATATATAAGGTTATAACATTAAAAAAGTATAAGGATTTTTGGTAGTAATAAGGCTTAACGTTCGTAATTACGATATTTTAAAAAATTAAGGTATATATTTTAAATTATATATGAATATATATATATGTATTTTTTAATAACGTTACGATTTCTAATATTAAGAATACGATATTTAATTTGATATTATTTAAGATTATTTATTAATATATAAATTTTTATATATTAATATACATTTTATATACGAAGTTAAATTTTTAATTTATAATACCGTTATAATCCCGAAAAAAAAAACCTTTTTTTTCGTTTATAACTAAATATTCTTAAGGGGTTACTATAAAAACAGGGTCTTTTCCAAAAAAAAAAAAATATAATAAAAAGGATATAACTATTAGAATAAAATTATATATCGAATAGTTTATTTATAAACTTTCGACTTCTTTACGATTAATAATTTAAAGCATTTTTAAACTCGAATTTAAAGTTTTATACGTTTCTCGAGTTTAAACGTTATTACGATATAATTTATAATCAGTAATAACGCTATAACTGCTATTATAGTTTGCGATAGTAATTATAATATTATCCTATTTTTTTATTCGATTAATTATATTAATAATATATTAATATTTAAGTTGCCGTTTTCGTAATTTTTTTAACTTTAAACTTTTTTTATTACGATTTTTTATAACATTATAAAAAATTATAACTATCGCTATACTTTTAAATACGGCTACCGGTAAGTTATAATACCGTCCGATATTAAAATGCTTAATTAATTATAATAACGATATTTATAATAAACTTATCTTTCGCCTTTACGAGATAAAAGTTTTATAATATAAAAAGTAAGCTTTTCTTATTAAGTTTTTTATATAATATTAAAATTCGGACTAGTTTTTAAAAAAAGTACTTTAATTTTCGAGTATTCTTTAGTAATATTTATTTTTCTCTAAATTTCGTATTAATAAATTAGCTTTAACCGCGCCGTTATTTTATCGAAGTTATAATAATACTTATTACGTTTCGAAAGTTTTATTTTTAATTTTATCGCAATAACTTTTAAAGTTATTCGATTAAATTTATTTTACTATTTTAAATATTTTATAAAAACTTATATTATATAGTTATCTAGCTATTATTTTCTAATTTAATTAAATTTTATTTAATCGTATTTATCGAATATTTATATTTCGTATTCTTCTTATTTTTCTAAAGGTTTATAAGGTTTATCTTTCTATTTAATATATTTTTTTACGGCTTTTTAGTTAGTTTCTATTAAGAAAGTAATTTTTAAACCGTAGTTAGAATTACTATTAGTAAAATAATAAACTTATTTTTTCTACTAATTTATTTATATTAATATAAACAATTTAGTTTTTATATTATATCGAAAAGTTTTTTAATAACGTAATATATTAAATCCTATTATATTCTAAGTAATATTTCCTTAATAACAAATACGTGATTAATTTTAAGAATAATTATATTCGACAAGCTTTAGTAATATATATATAAGTTAAGTTACATTAGGAAAAAAATCTTTTTAAAGTTAATAAAATACTCGCTACTATTACTATCGTTTACGTTATTATAGGATATTAAGATATTTAAATTATAACACTTATTTACGGTCGACGTTAATAACTACGGTTTTATTAAAATATAAAATAAAGATTTAATTATTTTATAATTAAGATCGCTTTAATACCCGTACGGCTTATGTTTTCATTACAGTCGGTAATAATTACTATAAATAAAGGTTCTTAAATTATTCGTTATATACGTTTTAATCGATATATTACATATTCGTAATGCTTAAAGTATTTATCTAATATAAAACTAAAACTACTGTTAAAAATTTATCTAGTAAAAGTTTAATTTGTATAATTAAAAAAAGGCATATTAAGTTTGTTTATTTTATATATATTATTAATATTAAACATTTCGAAATATTACTCTAAAATTTTTATATAATCAAGTGTAGTTTAGAAAATGATAGCAAAGTAATTAATAATAGAATTATTATTTTCTTAACGTATTTGATAATAAAAGGTTTACGTAATATTAAAATTTTGGTAAATTTATATTTATTTTATACTTAATATTATTAATCTTTTTCTAAAAGCGCGTTTTTCTATTATGAATAAAAAAATTTAATTTACTACTAAAGTTTTTAAAAGTATTATATATTATTTATTATCGAACTTTGAATTAACCGGTAGTTTTTTTTCTAAAATAATAATATTTCTAATACGTTTCGTAACGAAACGTCAATCCGTAATTATATTAAAAGGGTTTTTTTAACGTTTATATATATTTCGAATTAATTATTTCTAATTTAAAATTTATAATCGTATTAACTTAACGCGTTAAATATATTACTCTATCGTTTTTGTATATAAGTTATATAAATCTTATTTTTTAAATTTTTATATAATACAACGATTATAAATAAAGTTAATACTAATATATAATCCGTTTGTTTTTTTTACTCTTTCGCTCGTTATAATTATAAATACGTATAATATTCAAATCGTAAATATTCCTAGAATCGTTAATGGTTAACTCGAAATTCTTAGCCTTTTTTTATTCACTTTAATAACAGTTAAATTAGTTAAGTTTAATCGTATTTATTATTGTAATTATAAAATCGTGTTTTTATAAACGGTATGTTATTATTCGGTTTTTTTTAAAAAATCGGCAGATTTAAAATTTGAAAAACTAATAAGATATTCGAAATCGGACTAAATTATCGCAGAGTCGAAAATTAAAAAAAGTAAAGGTGTTATTATTAAAGCATATAATAATATTAAAAGGGTATTAATTATATTATAATTCTAAAAGTAAAGAATCAGTAAATATAGCTTAGTTTTTCTTTAAAACGTTAATTTTTAGTTATATATATCGGGCTGTTAAGGATTTAACGGGCCGCTAATAGCTGTGTTAGAAAATTAAGATATATTACGCATAGAAAATCTAAGGTCCGTTTAATATTACTCTTTTATTAACCTAGACATTTTTATATTCGAGCTTTTCTATATAACGTAAAATCACCTATTAATAAATGCTCCTCTGTAATTATATACACCTCTACGTAGCTCTTAAGTGGAATTCATTCGGATAGTACTATCGGTATTTATATTTGTCTGTTATAATCGCTAGAAGACCTATCGGTAGTAGGACGTTTGTCCCCAGCTCGGAGTATTGTCGCAGTATTTTTCGGTGGGCGATTATCGAGGGCCGGCTGTGAAAGGTACTCGTCTATGCCATACGTAGTTCTGCGGTAAGGTTGTTACCACTCAGTTAATGTCTAACATGTTAAAATACAGCATAATAAGCTTAAGTATTAAGGTTAAGTAGATGTCGATCTAGGTAAAAGAGAGCGTATATATTTATTTTACCGATAAAAGACATATTACTATATTTATTAAGCAAGATCTTAACCTATACTTTAGTATTTCCGTTTAAGGTTTCGTTATATATCGGTATATACTCTCGTAATTTACTGCGATCGCTTAATTTCGGGCGATTAATTAGCCTACTTTTAATACTTAATTAATTTCCGTTGTTTAATTAATAATAAGCTAACTTTTATATGTAAATTAAATTAGTTAGTTAATATTTCGACTTAGTTTGTATTTACTTAATTCGATTTACGATGCGTGTAATTACTATATATTAAAAATTATACGCGCTTTATAACGCCTTTACTTACTTATATAAATAAATAATTTTAATATCTTATAAAAATTTAAATACTTAAAAGATTCGTAATTTGTAAAGTAATTTCGGACGCTTTAAATTTAACATTTAATATTAATAAATTACTTTTTTATCTTTTGTAACGCTTTAAGTCTTTTTAATATTTTATTTATTAAATAGTTTATAAAAAGTTAAAGGGCTATTTATTACCCTTTTTGAATTTCTTTTACTAATATAACTCGATTCTTATTATAGATTTTAAGTTCGTAAAGGTTAAATAACCTTTTATATAAAATCGCTTTTATATATTTCTATAGGTATTCGATAAAATTTATGGCCGACTTATAAGTAAGTTATTTTATTACTTATATTTAATATATTCCGAACTTTATTAGTATATTTTTAAGTTTCTTAATTCTCAAGTTATCTTATTAATAAAACTTCTTGAGTTAATATAATAAAAAAAGATCTTTATTAAAAGTCCGAATATACCTTTTAAAAATGTAATTTTTATATACGGATTTAGCATTTTATCCTATAATAATTAAATCGACTTTTCTTATTTATAAATAAAGCTATATATTATTAACGTAATATTCGGACGTATATAATCGGTTTTAGTAACTATTTTATAGTTAAATCTTTTTCTTTAATAATATTATATTTATCTCGAATACTTTAATCTCTCGAAAATAATAGTATATTTATCGGAATAATAAGCTTTTATAATATATATTAACTCACGATTAATACATAGATTCCATTCGTACATACCTCCTTTAATCTCTGTTTTCTTTTCTTTTACTTGTAAAATAAAACGATAAAGACGATTTTTATTATTATTTATTTCGGCTATAAAAAAATCTAGTAAATAAATATTTAATAATTAAGAATTGATTTTCTTTTTGAAAAAATCGGACTACTATGTTACTATATATCGAAATATTAACTTTATTTTTAATTAAATTTAAAAAAGCATTAATATTTATTTTAAAAAGCCTTTAAAATAAATACAAGGGTTAAAGTTTCCGGTTTCGCGAAATATTTTAATCGTATTAATAACGGTATTAGGGGAAATTTTAAATCGATTCGGAACATTACCTATAACTGTACCTTTTAAATATAAAGTTATAATTACCGTATTAATTTTCGAAGAAAAGAGCTTTTTCTCTTTTCTTTTCTAATTAAAAGCTACTTACTTTTTTTATAAAAACGTTATATTAATAAGTTATTAAGAGTTAAAAAAGTAGAATAGTTAGAAAAAACGTAATTTAAAATCGCGTTAAGATTTTATTAAATAAAGTATATATATTTTTTAACGCGTAATAACTTTAATTATATTCCTGATCTTTTTTATATACAATTACAAGGTACTAACTTTAAACCAAGAGTTCCGTAATATTTTATAAAGAGCTTTCTTATAAGTAATTTAATAAAGCCGTTTCTTATTATATTTTTCTTTTAAATACATTTTAATTTATTTATTTTTTGTATAATTCGATAATAATATTATATTATAATATATATATATATATATATTTAAAACGATTATAATTATTAAAATAAATAATAATTTCTTAAAAGATACGATTAAATATAATAACGTTAACGTATTATATAAGCGAACGAGATATATCAACGAATAGAACACTTTTTAATATACCCTAACAAAGACTTTAAATAAGATAAATACAACGTAATAAATCCATATAAATTTATTGAATTCTATATTATTAAACGTTTTTATAACTTTATTATAAATACGCGTATTATATCCGGGCTTACCGTAAACGTTATATTCCCTTTCTATCGTTTAAATCCTTTTATAACGATTTCTTTTAATCTTTATTAACTATAATTACTTATTACTCTCTTTTTTCTTAACTATAAAAAGTTTTACCTCCTTTATAATAAGTATTTCCCTTTTTTTAAAACGCATGTTTTTAGTTTTCCGGCGTTTACTAAAAACGTAATTCGTTTCGTAAAAATAAGTATTTTTTTCTTTTCAAATAACAATTTTATATAAAAGCAATACGTTCCTTTTTATTAAAAAAAGAACCGATTTAATTATCTTTATCAGCAAACTACCCTAGTAATTTCTAATTTTTTCTTTTATAAACAACGTCCTTAATAAATTACTTTAAGAATATTTTTAAAAATTTTCGAAGGTAATAAAATAATAGAATTAATAAAGGTAAATAAAATAAGGGTTAATATAAATAAAACTTAAACCCCAACTTAAAAAATATACGATTAAAATTAAATTAAATAAATGTTACTGTTATAAATCCCGATGAAATATTATTAGTTATTATAATAATTATATATACGTTATAAAAACTGGCTATAAAATTATACTTAATTATATTAATAACGTAAGGTTATATAAAACTTTCTATATATAATAAATAAACTTATTTTAATAAGAAGAAATAAAATATACTAAGAGGTTAAAACCGAAAGAAAAAATAAATAAATATATTAAATATAAAAATATTATTAATTTTATAATAATTATTAGCAGTTATAGTAACCAAAACCAGAAACCTAATAAAATGCGCATAATTATTCTAGGAAAAACTAAGGGGGTCTAGTTACTTTATCGAGATCAGGCCTTATTTTTAAGGTTATAGCTACGCCTACGGCGCAGCCGTAACTAGAGCTTTCTATCAAGAAATAACTGCAAAGGTTTAATATACCAGCTAAACCCTTTTAAGAAAAAGACCCATAAAAACAACAAACTATAAAAATAAAGCCTAATAAAAAGTTGTAATTTTTTCGCTCCGTTTACTGCGTTCTTATACAGATTTAAAAAAATCTTTAATAACAACTTTTGTAATATATACTAGTTATAAAGTCCCTAACGTTATAAACTATATAATTTAACGCAGAATTAAAATCTTTATCTTTTAATATAAACCTAATTTTAATTAAATTTAAACTTAGATTATTATAAAGAAAAAATAGCTTAAAATCCCGATTACTATATACTATAACCCTTTACCCCCCCTGGGTTAATATAATAACAACATAATCTTATAGGCTAAAATAATAATATATAAAACTTAAAATCGCCTATAACATATTCCAACATATATTTTTATTTTAATTAACCGAATATATATAATATATTAAAAGGTTTAAAATAAATACCCCAGTTCTTTAAGTTCTTAACTATTTAAAATTAAACGTTTATCTTTATCTGATAACTTTACCGGTTTCTTACCGATATAAACGTTATAAATCCATACGCCGATATTATATATACAGCCGATAACTTTACGAAAACCCTACGCCGTCGGTTTATTCGCCTTATATTAGGTGCCATATTTAACGGGCAGGGCCGTATTTTACGAAAGAAACAAATAAATACAGTATATAATCTAGTCTTCGGAAAGCTTAATATCCTTTTCGTTATTAAAATAAATTTTAAAAAATCCTTAATTATTTAAACCTTTTTTTTAATAACTAACTTAATTATTATCCAAATCGCATTTTTAATTAAGTTAATTAAAAAATAAAAAACTTTTCCGTTAGCAATACTATATTTTGCTTTTATCTTAATATTTACAAATACGAAAAAGCTTAATCCGGAAATATACAAACGTATAGCCGCTAAATAACATAATTATATTATTTTTAATCCTAAATAGATATCAAGCGATTAGTTTTAATTTATTATATTAAATTCTATTTTCGAATAGCGGTATAATTTAATTATAATCGATAAAATACATTTATTATCGGAATAAAAAAGCTTACGGCCTAAATATACTAATATCCGTAACTTACGTTTTATCCTCCCTGTATATATATATTAATTTGTATATATAGCAACTATTAATAACATTATAAAAAAAAATCGCAAAATATAATAACTTTCGTTAAAGCGGCGGTCCCACTAAATATAACTATAAAATATAGGTCCGGCGTTTAATATTAATCGGCCCGAAATTAATATCGTTATTTTCCTTATATTTAAAGGTTAACGTTTGAATTAAATATACTTAAATTTTCTAATTACGAATATTTCCGAATTACTAAATAATAACTTTAAAACCCAGCTTAATAGTTTACGTACTATTACTAAAACTATTATTTATATTAATAAGAAGGCGAAAACTATAAACATTCGCAACCACCAAATTAAAACGCTAGCAAACCGGGGGTATTCGCCGAAGGTTATAAAAACGGCTATTAAATTTTATAACTTTAAAATGCCTTATAATAATTCAATTCGTATATACGACAAATTGAAAAAACTTAATAATTTTATCTATATAGTTATATCCACTATCGCTTTTAAATTAAACATAAATATCCCGGATATTAATTAAATAATATAATAGAAAATACCGAAAAACTTTTCGATAAAAAATTTATAATAACGATTTAATTAAACGGTTCGTAATTATAAATAACTAAATATAACTAGCTATAAACAAGCTATATTATTTACACCCTATTAAGCATTTAACAGGTATAAAACGGAGTTATTTATTATAAAAGAAATTAAAATAATGAAAAAAGCTTAAGCCTAGTAAACTAAGAACCGTACTATTTATAAGAATATAAAGGTCGTAATAAAAATCAAAATAATAAATACGGATAAAAAAAAACAATCCGTAATTTATCACGGATAATCCCGATTAAAACGAGGTAATTATTAAATCTTAATCGTATTTTTCGACTAATTTAAATATTACTTTGAATATCCGTAAATTTCCGAAATAAACTAATATTAATTTATAAAACCGGACAAAAATAAGGCCTTAATAACAAACGTTATTTAACGGCAAATATATACGTAAAACGATTTTAATATATTTAAAAGAAAACAAAGCCGTTATGTTAAAAAAAAACCTTAATAACCTTATTCCGATTAGGTTTTATTATAACTTATATACGCCTAATTTTATTTATATACCCGAACTTTTAAATTTAAAAATACTTATATAAAAATAACTAAAAGCTGGTTTATTAAAAACGGTTGTATAAGATATAATAAAATCCTAATATAAATAACAAACGAATAAATTATTTTTTACGCGGTTATTTCCGTTTAATAGCAAAGAAATAAAGTAAATATTTATTTTTATTAAACTTAAACGGTTCTTATTTAATACGTTTTTAAAAAAATTAAACGAAGCTTAAACTTTTTTTTTAATTTAAAGTACAATCGAATTAATTAAAGCGGTTTTTGAACTTAATAAATAACGGTATTAAAATATTTTAAAAAACCGCTTTTTATTTACGTTACCTTTAATTTACGAAAATACCGAACTTATTATTTTACGGAAAATACGGGAAATTTTTTGCAAATAACGTAATTTACTTAATCGAAAATAAAAACGTTATATTTTTATATCCCGAACCGATTTATAAAAATTACGGATTACTACCGTATTATAAATTTAACAAATTTCGGAAAAATTTCTTAAAATTACCGTAAATTATACCGGGTTTTAATTAAAGTATATTATATATAATTACCCGGTTTAAATTAGTAATTAATAATTTAATAATAAATTTAATAAGTTAAATATTAACCCGTTATACGGTTTATATACCTTCGTAATTTAAAATTATAACTCCGGTTATAATAACGTTTATAATTATATACGTAATTTATAGCATATTAAACGATTTTAATTAAAAACTTACTTTATTCCCGTTATTTATAACGTTAACGCAAAACTTATTATTCTTTAATATTTTAAATCCATTAGTTCCGTTTTCGTTACCGTATTTATATTTATATAATTCGTTTATTTTTATAGCGTTACCGGAGTTGCCGGGGTTATTAAAATATAATAATATACAATTTAACGCTTTAAATAATATATCGGAAATTAAATCCGAAATAATAATCTTTATCGAAATTAAAAAGTTACTCGTTAAAAATAAACGGTACTTATTCGATAATAATAATAATAACAGATTAAAAGCTAATTACGATACCAGGTTAAAAAATAGCAAACGAAGTTTAAATTGTTTTAATTAAGATATATAATAAAAATATATTCGATTTTAATACGGCGTTACGGTTTTAAGGCGTAATAAATATATATATTTATATAATATTAATTAAAGCTATTAAATAATATTATTTATTTATTATATTTATTATTTTCGCTAATCTCTAATACGTTAAATTATATATAAATATTAGTTCTTTTTAATCCGTATTAATTATATATTATAACAGATATATAATAAACCCTTTAAATTAAGAAAATTAACGTATATATATATTACGCGTTTTAAACTAGAATTTATAACAATTATTAATACATATTCCCTTTTAATTTATAATTTTCGATTTATAACGCCGAACTAAAATTTCTTAAATTCTGTTTTCCGGTTCTTTTCCTTAAACTTGTTATACTAGCTTTTAAAATATTTCTATCCCTTTTAACTCTTAAAGTACTTTAGCTTAAATCGATTAACTAATATAAAAAATCAATTATACGGGTAAATAAATAATATAAATAATCTTTTGCTAATATTAAAAAAGCTATGTATTTAATACGTATATAGCTATTCCGGCGTCCGCTTTTCTTTAAGTACTAACTTAAAATATTTAAGATCTTAATTTCGTAACAGATTTTAATTAAAATTCCGCTACGTTTCTCCCGGTAATTTAAGGCTTACCGGTATTTTAAGTTACGGGTTTTAAAATTTCGTTATCCGAAATAAATAATACGTAAAAATACGAACTTTTTTTTTTAATACCGCCTTTTTTCTTTATCGGTATAACTGGGATCCCGGGTAAAAGTTAGAAATTTTTTGCTTTAAAATCTTATATTTATGTAATAATAATAAGATATTTTAAGTAACTATTAAAGTTTTTAAAGCTAATATTAAATATGCTACGGTACCTTCGAATTTAATCTTTATATATAATTATTTAATTGCTAACTAAATAATTATAATTACGGACTTTCCTTTCGCTTAACATTATAAAAATAACGCCTATATAATGTATACCATATAATATATCACGGTTTTATACTTTTAATCGGGATTACGAAATTACTATATCTCTAGTATTATCTATATTATATAAGTTATTATCGTATATAAATATTCGAAAATGTTAAGCGGCTTAAATTATACGGGCTTTTAAAGAATAAGCGCCGGTTAAATCTATAATATAAAGGATATTTATTTTACGGTTTTAAAAACCTATTATTTAATAATCTATATTCCTTATATCGTCGATTTTAATGCTATATTCTAATATAATAAAAAAAACGAATAAAACTTTATACCATCTTACTATTTCTTTTAAATTTAATAAAAACGGGTATTAAAAACCGTTATTATATATAAATACGTTTCTTATTAACGTCTCGTAAGTTATATATATATAACCGAAACTTCCGAATATCTACTAAAGTACAACTCCGATATTATCGTTAATGAAATATACGTTAAAATACATATAACAATAAGCAAATTACGTTTTCCAGTTTAGCTTAATAAACTCTGTTTTATTAAAACCTTATAATACCGTAACTTTATTAAATAGTTTTATAACGATAACTAAAAATAATTTTTTAATCGGTATAAAACCTAAAAAAACAATATATATAACTAGCGTTAACCTAAAGAAATTAATATCGCAATTAATATAAGTCGCATCGAAAGCTAACCTAATAGCATTTATATCTTCATATATACTTTAATTTCTTGTTATATAACCATATAAATCACGGACGCAATCGCTATACTTTATCTTATTAAATAATAATAATACTATTATAATAACTGCTTAATATTAAACACTACATAAAAGATATTAACATATAAAAAACCTAAAGGTAATATATACTTGCCGGTTTTATTTCAAATTAATTAAAACTAAAAATAAAAATATAAAATATAAAATATATAAAATAAAATAAAGTTCGTATACTAAGTGGTATCCGGGTATATTATTAATAATAATATAAAATATAAAAGAATTTATAATAAATAAATAAAGTTTATAAATAAATAACAAGTTATAAGAAAATCCGAAAGCAATATATATAATTAGGATTAAAATATATACGAATTTTAAAATTATGTAATTATAGATATATAAATAACTAGGTCTATATAAATTATTAAATATTAATTTAAAAGCTAACAATGCTTTTTTTATAACGAAATAATAACATATAAAGAAAGAATTAATAACCGTATATAAATTATACAATACTTTTTTGTTATTACGATTTACTTAATATAATTTATAAAATTTCTTTAATTAAATACATATTAAATAAAACTGCAATAGTTATTTAATAATTACTATTATTTACTTTATTATTACTTACTTTATAACCATTTTATATATTTTTCTATATTTTATTATACTATAATACTAAAGTTTAATTTACCTGTAATATAATAATTATTATTAATCCGTTTTTTTATTTAATATTTAAAATCCTTATTATTATATATACCTTTATATATTTATTATAGTACGGAATATAAATAACTTTACCGATATGTTTAATAATATATTAAATACAGTTATTAATAATAACTTAAATATTAAACGTTAAATAGGCCCGGTAAACTTTAAACCCCCGGTTAAATAAAAAAGGCGGTTAAATTTATTAATAATACCGTTTAAAAATAACTTTACGGATATATGATAAGAACCCGATTTTATAAATAGCCGGAACTATTACTAAATAATTTTAAAAACAAGTAATAAAAACCCGATCCCAGAAATAACCGTAATTACTACCAAAACAATCTTAAGAACCGGTAATAAAAACCCGATTTAAAAAATAATAGGAGTTATTATTAGAATCCGCGGCATAGCGTACCTTACAGTTTCGTCTTAATTAAAACGTTTTCGTATTATTTATATAATATTTAACTATTTTAAAATATAAAATATTCTTTACGGAAAATATATATTATACGTAGCCGATTCTAGATATTAAGTATATATTATAAGGTTATATTAATATGGGGAAAAATTGAAAAGTTATAAATATTTTACGTTTTGGTATTAATAAAAATGTATACTAATTAGGAAAATCCTACGATTAATTAAGATTTACGAGCTTAACGGTATTATAAAAGGTTTATATTATTAATAGGATTTTTTATTATATAAAAGCGCGGTATTTATATAAATATTAAATATTAATAATATAATTCTGAATAATTTAAATAACAATAACTAGTAAAATTAAATTTACGTTATAACGGATTATACCGGCTTTATAAATTATTAAATTACCAAATTAATTACGAACTTTCGATTAATTACAGCTTTTACAATATAGCGAAACAGATATATAAACCAAACATTTTATAAACGATATAAAAAAACGTTTATAATTTTATAAACCGGGCCGATTAGCTAAGAAATATATATTATATAGCCGTTTTATAAATATTATAATTTATGGAGTTATACTGGCGATAAATATATAAACTATATATAAAAACGTAACGAAAAATATTTATACGTAATTCTTAAATATTCGATATTATTATATAATCCGAATAAAAATTTCTAAAAAAACTTAAACGTAGATATTACGTTTAGGACTAATAAAATTTTAAATCCCAAAAATATAAAAAAAGTTATTAATATATAGGTTACGATAATATATAAAAAAGAGTAAAACAAAACGAAAAAATCTTAACAAATACGTAAAAACGTTAGCTAATAAGTTAATTGCAAATAAAATACATAAGTTAATACGAAATTACGCGATATATTTAGCTATCGGCAATGGGATATTATTAATATATCAATTTATTTTAATACGAAAAATTTGTATAATATTATTATAAATAAAATATATAAATAAGATACAGCTAATTACGATTATACAGTATACCTAGTTATATTAATTATTATTAAAAGTATGGTAAAATCCCCGTATTAATTTTAATAAAATATAAAAATAATAAGAAAATAAAAAGTTATAATAACAGTTCGTTTTCGTCCAACGAATCTTTATTTTATTTATCCGATAATAACGTAGCTAATAACGGATCGCTTTAATTAAAACCGTTTATCGAATTATTTATAATTTATATTATAGGATTATAATTTTTTTCCGTATATAAGATATTACGGTTATCCGAAGTTAAATTATCCTTAGTAAACTCGATATTAAGAGTTTTTCGGGTAGCTGTATTAAAGTTATTTATAAGTTATTTTTCGTTTTTTATTATATCTAACTAATTAAGTTTATTTTCGTCCTTAATAATAGGTATAATATCGTTAAAGTTAATTCACTTAATTTCTATAATTTTACGGCCCGCGGTTAAAATATTTTTAAAATCCCAGCTATCTTTTTTAATCTAAGACGGATATCCCTTAATAAATTAAAAATTACGAAGTAAAAAATAAACGCATTTAAAGATTTCGTTACGAAAATCTTAAATAACGTAACGTTTATTTCGTACAAAAATATAACGGGAATAGAATTTGCGCTATAAGGAAATACGGTATTTAATTAAGAACGAATCTCGGAAAAAAACGGTATCGACATTATACGTACTATTTTTCGAACGACGGAAATTACTAGTAAACCATAAATTATAATATTCGCCCTTTCGATTAAATATTTTTTACGTTTTTTCCCTGGATGTTATGCAAGGTAAAGTGCGATTAAGGTATTTAGCTATATACATACATATAGGAAGCTGATCCATTTACTAAGTACATGCATAAAAGATTATACGATACGACCGGGAAGCACCCCCTTAAAAACCGTCCCTTTTTGGTAAGAACCGGAAAAACGCAATACGGGTTATGTAACACGGCAACTGACGATAGATACACCCAATTGATTAATTAGTTCCCAGCGCTCTTAATCGTAACTGGTTCCCAGCCACCCTTTAATTGTCGCCGATACGGTGGCGGAGCCGAAACCCCAATTAGTTAGTTCCTTTAGGCTGGCGGCATCTAAAGGAACGGTAGCCCAAGTTGGATTTAAAACAGCTATCTTTTAAAATTAACCGAAACAGGGTATTCAAGCCTGTCGCAATTAAAAGAGACACCCAGGCTCGCAACCACTGAGCTATTGGGCCTCCCTGGATATTATAAAAGCTAGATTTAACGTTAAAATCGAATTAATAAATATTTAATTTAATATTACAAAACGTAATATCCAGTTAAAATAAAGCATTTTTTTACTATAATTACGTTAACCGGCCCTATAAAAAAAACTAATAATATTAATATTAACCGCTTATTATAATTAATGTTATTATAATATATAATATATTAAAAGTATAAATAAACCTAAGTTTTTTAAAAAAACGGTAATAACTTCGAAATTCTTTATCGATAAAAATAGCATCGTTTAATAATTAGCTATTATTTATAATAAAGTTAAAAAAATTATCGCCTTACGGAATATGATTTATATTAAAAATATTTCTAAAGTTATAATTACCCGATAAAAAAAATTTCTTTAATAAACCTTAATTAAAACCGCGCTGCTTATAAAATAATATAAATAAATTATATTCTTAAATTAAAAAATAAAATACTTACGAACTGTTTACTAAGTTATTTTCGTTACTAGATAATATATTATTATTAAATAACGATAAAAAAATCGTTAAATAAACCCCTATTTGTTAACCCGTCCTAATTAAAACCCCGCAATTCCTCCCTTATTTATCTAACGTAACCAAAATACTTAAAAACTATATTATATACGATGTTCTCAAACTCGGCAATGGTTAACCGGGAGCATATATACTCCATAAATTCGGTAAGCTACGTTTTCGAAAAAAAAATTTCGATCGAGATATTATTAATAACTCCGTATACGCTAAACGTTTCCTTTACAAATAATTCGTATCGAACGTATAATTCCTACAGAAATAACGCGAATATACGAACGTTATAAATATAGAGGATAAAAGGCTTAAATAAATAAAATTTCGGCAATTTTTAATATAACTGTATTATTTTATTTAAAAATTAACGGTTTGCCTTTAAAGTTACTTACGTTATATATACTCCGTTTATATTATTAGGTTAATAAATACGTATAAGTATAAATAAGAAATTTATTTATATATAAAACAAGGCAGAAACGGAAAGAAACTACCGTTTCTTATTATATAAATCGGCAGCTTCGATTTAACTAGCCTGTATTTTCCGGATATAACTGGTTATTTTCTAATTTTCATAGATAAAATAAAAATGTTTCGAAAACCGATAAAATTATTTTTTTTTAAATTTATATTTATATCTCTTTTACCTATTTAAACGTACTTATATTATTCTTTAAAATAGGAATAAAATTTTTAAATATAAAACTTAACTTTATTAAAAAATTTCTAATCCTAGCTATCTTTATAACTGCTATTCCTACTTTTACGTATTTTACTTCCGTAATATATTTATTAATAACAATTATTACTTCGAAATCTATAAAATAAACGCTTTATTTATAAAAAATATATAATTTATTATACATTTCGCTAACTTATAATTATTTATAAAGCTTATATCTATTATTCCGAATAATTTTAAATTATTATGTTTATAATATAAATAATCTTCTTATACATTTCGGTACTATAAATATATATTTAAATAACGAGTTATTTATATACCTTGCCCAAGTTAACGTTATAAACACTATATTTAATCTACTAATATAACTTAAAAAATTTAATTTCCTTATTAAATTCGCATATTTAATCGTTTTTTGTTTACCAGTTACGCCGTTATATCTTATAACGTATTTTAAATAATCCATAACGAATAATATAAGCTTTTTTTTATCTCGTTTAAATTAATTAACTTTAGTAACTTTTTAATATATTATTATTAATCTAACTTAATATTTTCTATTTATAAAAAACGAATAATTCGTACGCCTAGGTACTAATCCGTAATACTTAAATTTTTAACTAAAACGTCCTTAATAATCCTTTTAACGATATTCTTAAGATATTATTTATCAAGGCCGAAAAATAAGAAATTATTTATATACAAAACAATAACGTTTTTTATCTTATAATTATAATATATCGGATTATTTAAAGTTAACAGATAAAAACTTTACTTCGCAAATATCTTTCTTATTCTTTTTTACTAAATAATTAAGGCCTACTTTAAATCGTATAGTAAGTTTATTAACTTAATAGGTTTTTTTAAGGAAAAACCTATATATCTTTTTATTCTTTAAATACGTATTAAAATACTTTTTTAACATAGGAAACTATGTTATATAAATATCTTTTCTTAACTTACCGTTTAAATATATAATAATAAAATTTATCTAAAATATATACCACTCCAAAAAATAATTAACGCTATTAAAATCCTATATTATACTGCCCTTACGGTACTTACTGTAATTTCGATATAATTAATTCCTTTTCGTTACATAACTCTTTTTACGTAAATACGTATTTTATATTTATTTAACTTTCTTATAAACATATACTTTTTTCTTAACACCTATTTAATATTAATAAAGTACCTTTAAATTACCTTATTAAAAAAGGTAAATTTAAGAATTCCGTATAAAAGATGTTTCTTAATCTTTATAAAAATAACTTTAAACCATATCTCTCTTTCTAGGCTTTTTATAACTTTCTTTACAAATAAACCGTTATTTACGATAATAAATAAGTTATAAATATTAATATTTAATATATTAATTACTTATTCCAATTTATAAAAGTTTCGAATAACTTAATCGGCATTTTTAAAATTACCAAAACGGTTTTCGGTATTACTTAAGGTTAATAAATTAAAATAGAAAATATATAAATTACTTTCGCCCTTACTTTTTTAAATTAAAGTTAACTTTAATTTTTAAATTAACTTCAAGGTTTTATTTAAAGATTTTAAAATATACAGCTTGAAAATAATTTTCTTTAAACGTCTCTTTTTATACTTAACCTATTTAATTTTTTAATTTATATCGTTTTTTAAAACGACGTTATCGTCATTTTTTTTTATTTTCATGCCCTGTTTTTAACGATATTTTAAACGTTTTTATTTAAATTATAAAAATAAGTATATAATATCCTTAAAAATAAAAAGCTTACTTAATTTTTCCAGGTTTTCGTATATAATAACGTATAATATTATAAGTAACTTACCGCTTTTTAATAGTTATATCTTATAATTATATATCTCTTAATAATTTAGTAATATCTTTTTTACGTTATAAGTTGTTGAGTTCTTCAATTTAATCCGATAATTTTAATTAATTAAAACTATATACTTATTACCGAAAATTTGAAAATAACCGTTATTAAATTTATATAAATTATTCGGCTTAAATATATCTTTAAAATATTCGATTAATATTACATTTTTTATCGTAAATTAACCTATCTTATTAATAATATACGTTATTACCTTTAGTACGAAATTTTAAAAATATATAAAAAATTTTATTTACGCTAAAATCGTACGCGCCTTATTTTATAAAAACTATATATCTTACTTTATAATTCCGTTTTAACATTAGTTATACGCATTAAAAACAATTAATTTAATACTTTCCGATATGTAAAAATTCTTAATTATCGTTGTACCGAACTCCTTACTACCGTTTAAATATAAAATTTATATTCTTTTACGTTTACCTTTTTCGTTTAATTATAACGTTTTTAACTGCTTTATAATTTATATAATATACGTATATAAGTTTTATTAATCCTTATCCTTATTTCTGAATAAATAATACTTTTTATAACGTAATAAGTTATTTATAAAAAACTAAAATAACTTTTATTTTTAATATTTATAAATTTAACTAACTTTACGTCGTATTAAATAATTTTTCCTACATATTTCCTTTACCTTTAAAAATCTATAAATAATATTTTCCGTATTTTCCTTTCGTTATATGCGGTATAAAAAATATTTTTTATATCGTTAAAATTTAAATTTATCCCTGTAAACCTTTTTATAATTTAAATTAGTCGTTCTATATTAAAATAATAAAAGCGGCAGTATTAACAATAATTTTCATTATAACTTCGTCCGTTATTAAAATCTTCCCGTTTTTAAAAATATTTAAAAGTATACGTTTTAAATTACCTATTAAATTATTACCGTTTTCCTTACTAAATACCTCCCTTAATATATATCCCTATTAATAAATCTTATCGTTTACTAAATTTAAAACCTTAATAATAAACTTTACCTTCTCGTAAAGCCATAGGAAAAATCCTTTTCGTAAAACGTTAATCGTTAACAACTAAATCCTATTAAAACTTATTAAAGCGTTACAATTTAAATAACCTCCCTTTTCATAAAATAAATTCCTGGAAAATACCTTAATTAAAAAATTATTAATATATAACGTATATCTAATGATAATTTCGTTTTTCTTTGTATTAAACCCTTTTAAAAATTACTTAATAATCTTAACAAAAGTAATAATTACAAATCCCCTACCCGTTATAATTTAAATTCCCTTAAACTTTAAATTTAATATAATATTTTCTTAAAATCGCTAATATTATTCGTTATATTACCGTTCGTTTTTAAGTCTTAAAATAACTTATTTAAATTGTTTCCGTAAAAGGAATAAATATATAAAAATATAACGCTTCTTATAACCGTTCCTTTAAAACGCTTACTTTTTTATAACTTAGGATAATTAATCGCCTAAGCTTCAAAACCTTTAGTTATTAAAATTCCCCGGGTTTTAAAGCAATTAACGATTAAAGCTTTTTAAGTTTTTTTTTAAATTGTCTTATGGTATTATTATATAAAATCTTTAAGCTATTATTTTTAAACGCGGGTATTAAAAATCTTTTTATTAAATCGTTATAAATTCTTTAAGCCGTTAAGAATAAATTGTTCTTCATTCCTATTACCGTTAATAACGTTACGAAAATTATTACTTTAATTATTCTACCCGTTATTACCCTAACATTAACTACGTTGTCTTTTTTTCTTTTACCGTTTTTCTTTTTCTACGGCTTAAGGCAATCTTTTACTAAATATCCATATTTACTACAGTTAAAGCAAAGTAACTCTCCGTTTTTTATTCTATACGGGCCTATTATTTCGAAAGTTATTATTTTTTTTTTCCTTTATCTTTTTAGGCGTTATAAGATTTCCCGTTTTTTCCCTTATTTATATAATTATGAAATTCGTTATTAAAGTTAACGATTAAGTGCTAAAAGAAATAACTGGTCTATTTAAGTATTAATTAAATTATTTTATACTAATTATTAACGCGATTTTTTATAGTAATAAGGAATATAATAATGTGTTCTTTTAATCCGAACTTAATATTACAACCTTTAATTTTTCGTAATAGCTTTTAAAAATTTATAATAAACTCTACAGGGTTTCCTTTATCGTATATAATTTTGCTAAACTTTTTCCAAAGTAACCTTTACCTAACCTTACCTATAACTACGTAAATCTTTTTAAAGATTCTTAATATTTTCGTTTTTTTTAATACCTGTAATTAACTTTAACGGCGCCTTTTTATACATCTTAGTAATAACCTTTATAAAACGTAGTTAATTAAATTATTTTAGCTTTATTCCGTTTTTATAATTAATCTTTTTAAAGGTATATATTAAAATATTATTTTAAAGCTTTTAATTAACTTAGCTTACTAAGTCATTTCTTTTATTTAATAAAAAACTAAAGACTTTTTAACGTAACTTTGCATTATTACTAAACTTTTTGGAATTTTTTTCTTTTTCTTTATTAAGTAAACGCTTAACTCGTTAAAGTTATCTAATTTACTAAGGCTTAAAGAATTACTAGGAATACTAAGGGATCTGTTATAACGGTTTTTTCGCTTTCTAGAACTTTTGGACAAATTTAAAAATAACTCATCCGAATTACCGGGGTCCCTACGTACTACACTTTTTTTTACGTAGTTTCTCTTTATTTTCGTTTTTTTCCCTTTTCCTAAAATTTGGTTTTTTAGTTAACTACCTTTTTAATTATATTTCGCTTTTTTTTAGGGGGTTAATCTTTTTTACGTCGCTTTTAACGTCGATAGGGGTTTTTTATAAACCTTTCGTCTTTTAAACGTTTCGTATAACGTTCTTATAAATACTTATATTTTACGAATTTCGCGTTACCTTTAATTAAAGCCGATTTTATTAAGGTATTTTTCATTAAAATACGTTTCTAAACTGGGGCAAATTTAAAAATCGCTTTACAATACTATTTATTCGCTTTATTATATCGTTATTCTTTTTTAATAAGACTTTAAATCTTTAATTTTATTTTTAACAGACTTGTATTTATATTTTCATCCGTTTATATTTTTCTTAATCCTATTTAAATTAGTTCTTAAAAAGGTATAAAGATTATTTAATTTTAATTAAAGTCTTTATCTTTATATAAAGGTTTTATATCGGTTTTTTAATTAATATTACTAAGGTAATAAAACTTTTTCCGAGGAAATTTCGAAAGCAAATTTTTTTCCTCCTGTTACGCCTATTATAGGTTTTTATTCTTCCCCTTTATTGTAAAATTCTTCGTTTTAAATTTTTTTTTAATCGAAAGGAAAAAAAAATAAGTTGTTATTTATATACTTTTTATCCAGTATAAGGATGAAGTTTTTATTAAGTAAGCTGCTTTGTTCGACTATAAGGAACTGCTTTTAGATACGTTTTTGTTACTCGTTTACTATCGTTAACCGCTTACTTTCTTTTAAGTTAATTAAGCGACTTCTTTTTAAATTTCGTACTTTTTTTATTAACTTAACCTATAAATAACTATTCCGTTTAACGTATTACGGTTAATAATTAACTAGAAAATGTTATTATATTAGCAGTTACAGTAATTAAATACAGGAATCTGGTAAAGTACGTATAGTTATTCTAAGAAAAACTAAAAAAGTCTAAGGGTAATCGCCCTTATATATACGTTTAGTCGTATAAAGGATAGTTCCTAGATAAAGGCTATCCTCAGCAGCATCCGCAGCCTAGACGTACTAGTCGTAAGCACCTAAAAGCACTAATTACCGACAATAATCTTTAAATTCGATTAAAAAATAATTTTCGTAACGGTTAAAAATAAAAAAACATTTCGAACTTTTAGCACGCGTTTTAATATATTTATCGAAATATTTAATTCATTTTAAACTTAGTGTTTTTAATATTTAACCATTTCCGCTTATAGTAATACTTTAATTAAGTAAAAATAGGTTCTCGGCGAATTAATAAAAATATAATTTATTAGCAAAAATAATAACTAAAGGTAAGACCTAATTCTAAAACTTAACAGCTTATATTATTATTAATAATTTCTTATTTCTTTATTATCTTTATTTTGGGTTTTTACGTTTTAACATTTATAATTATTATACCCATTATTATAAAATACTTAATAAAAATCGTATTTAGTCGAAATTAGGTATATCCTTTTCCGTAATATAATATATTATTATTATAACCCGAATAAACTTAAACTATTAACGAAATATTTATAAATTTTCCTATAAAACCTTTTATTAATTTATTGTTTACTTTTACAGAGTTTTAAATTTTTCATATTATTTAATAAAATTAAACGTTTCATTAATTTTAATATATAATATAATATATTAAATATATAATTAATTCGTTATATTTTTAAAATATTAAGACGGGATAAAACACGTTTACGTCTTTAAATTAAAAATTTATTTAATAATTAATTTCTTTTAATTAACGTTAATTGTCGTAAATTAAAAATAATATCGGTTCGGGTATGTTTACTGTTATATTACGTTTTTAAGGGAGAATATAAGATATTATTAATAAAACTACGTTTTTTATAACTAAGTTTCGGGTTTTATATTTTAACTTAAACCGTTAGGTTTATTTTCGTTTTTAATAAAACCTTTTATAACGTTAACGTTAATAAATAAATAATTAAAAATAAAAAGTTAAAATGATTAAAAAAATTTCCCGTGCGGTTAAACGATGTATTTACTTATATAGTACGTTACTTCTTTTTAAAATCCGGATTAAAGTAAATAAAAAAATTATTATAATTAAAACCTATATTATATCTTAACTTTATTTAACGTATTTTATATTATATAATAATAATATCGATTTACTATTTTATTTAAATAGCTAGTTAATTACGACATTACTTAAAATAATAAACTAATTCGATTTTAAAATCTAGGTAATTTAATTACTTGTTTAATAAATATTATTTTAATTAATTAAAATATTTAATTTTCTTCTTAATTTAACTATAAATCTTTTTATTTATAATCTCGGATTTATTTTATTATAACTATATGTTACGTTAAAATGTTAAAGAAAGTATTTACTTATCTCCGATTATATATACGTAAAGTCTGGTTTAGTTTTTATTATTATAGTTTTTATAGAACTTATTATTAATTAATAATATTAGTTATTATATTTAAACGGATTCCGTTTTTATCTCTTTTTAAATTGCTTAGAAATTATCGAAATATTAAATTCTTCCTATGTTTAAATATTATATATAAGTTAATTAGTATATTAACATACTTTTATTAATTTCAAAATTTTATTAATATGACCGCTTTTTCGAATTATAAATATTTAAGTAAGATTTATTAAGCTCGAAGTTTATTATTTAAACTCGTTTAATTAAAACCGGTTTAACATTAATCATTATTTTTTTATATTTATTCATTAATACTTAATTATTAGTGGAAATAATAATATTAATAAATATTATTATTTATAAAATTTCCGGCGTTTAAATTATTTACGATAATATCTAGTTTTATTAAAACTCTAGTTAAATTTTAATATATAGTTTCAAAACTTATTTTAATCTATATACGGCCTGTTTAAGATATAAATTTCCCCTTACAGTCGTAGAACATGTTTAATTATTTAGTATATATTTTGTTATAATATATAAAATAGTAATTTTAATATTTATTTATTTAATTTGTAAGTCTTAATAATTCATATATCGCAGGGCATTTTAAAACGTAATAAATTTAATATACGAATAAACGTTATATAAATAATTAGCCTTTTTAATCTATTCGAAATAACCAATTACATATTTCGTTTATAAGGTTAAACTTTTTAATTATATAAAATTAATAACTTTTTTCAAGTTTATTAATATTTCTATATTATTTTCTATAATAAATTAGATGGTTATATATATAACTTGTCGTTTTTTATTTTAAACGTAATTTCTTTATATTTTATATAGTATTATAATATAAACGATTCTTTATAATATCCGATTTATATATAAGGATAGAAATTTAAATACTTATAGGATTTAATTAATGAAATATAAATCTAGTATAAATTTTATACTATTATTAATAAGAACATATTGAAAATTATATTATATTATTATAATAATACTAAGTTTAGCAAAAAATATATTAGGATTATTTATAATTTAATAAGAAATATATAACGCTCCTTAAAGTATAGTAAGTTAATATATATATAAATATTACTTTTACTTTACCTATTTTCCTTTAAATATACGTTTAGATTAAAATCTTATAAATTTAATTACTATTAAGCCTAACGAATATTACATAATCCGCTTTTTCTTTTAACTTATTTTTATACTAATATTAACTCTTTAACTATAGTATTTTACCTATTAATATATATTATCGTATAGTATTATTCCTATATTATTTATTAAGGGATAAACATAAATACGATATATAGGTTTCGAATTGTTAATTAAATTAATGATTTTCGTTTTCTATTAAAAGGGATCTTTAAAAAGCTTTTAATTAATAATCGACTTTTTACCAACTTATTTACTTATATAAATAATTATTTAATATTTAATAAACTATATTAAGTAAAAATAGTATAATATAATTACTTTTTACAGGTTATTTTATAATTAATTAACTATCATTTTAATTTAATTTATAAGTATTCTTTAGTTTTAATCTCCTTTTATTTATTATAAATAATAACGGAAAAAGTATTAAGAAATTAAAATATTTCAATCGAATATTAGTTGTTATATTAATAGTTATAATTATTAAGTATAGGAATTCAACGATTATAATATAGTTATTTAAAAAAATGTTAAAAAAATTAGAAAATTATTACTTTTATAAATACATTTAGCTATATAGAGAATAATTGATAAATAACGACTATTTAAGTAGTAGCTACGGTTTAAATAAATTAGTCGCTAGTATTTAAAAGTAGTAATTATCGATATGCTTTTAAATAATAAATAAGTTTAGTTATATAATTTTTCAAATTATATCTAAAATTTAATAAACGCTTATTAAATATTTACTATATAATTTAGTATATTATGAATAAAAATTTCTATTTTTATTTTTATTTTAAAAAATACAGTAATATTATTTCCGGTTATAATATAAAGGGGGCTTTTTTATTATTCTTTAGATGTTAAAATTATAATTTAAAGATTGATTTATAATATTATATATATATTAAGTAAAAACCGTAACGTATAAATTTTTATCCGAAATTCTTTATTATAAGATTTAAATCTTAGTATATAATATAAGAGTATTTTTCTAATTATTATAAAAATAAAAATGCCGTATTAATAATATATTATTTTATTATACATTTAATATATAAGAATTATTTGCTAAAGTTATTTAATACAAGAGCATTATTTTAAATTTAAATAATATAAATTATATTCGTATAAACTAATAACTAAAATTAAATAAAAATTATTTCTAAAGTTTTAATTTTAATTTTAATTTAAAAATTTAAAATAAATACCTATTTTTCTTAAAGGAAAACGTAACCGTAAAATTAAATTAAATAAATAAATAAGTTATACTATCTGTTACTAAGCTTTATTAAATCTTAATGTTTTTTTAAACGTCTTACTTCAAGGTAATTTTAAACTGCCCAGTTATGCCCTTATTAACAACTATTTTTAACGGAATTTTAAACGGTTTTCGTAATCCGAAATAACCGGATAAATTACCGTTCGTAATTTCTCTTATATTAATATAAAAGTTAAGCTTTAACGTTTTTAAACTCGTTATTATTATTTTTCAGTTTTGTTAATAATCTTTTTAACAGCCGGATATTTTTTAATATAAATTTACGTAAAAATGCATTATTTTCGATATTTTAAATTAAATTATATCCGAAAATTCAAAATAAAATTCGATCTTTTTCGGAAAAGCTATTAATATTAACAAAAATATCCATATATTTTATTCGGCCGATTATTTTATTTAAATCGAGTAATATAATTAAAACCGTTTCCGTCGAGATTCTGAAAATACGGAATATTAGGACTTTATATTAGGACTTACATAGTATATTTTAATTATTTTAATTATTAAAGCTTTAAAAACCTTTAATATTAATCGAAATTAAAGAAACCGTAACACTGGCGAAAAATTATAAACTATCTTATACGAACTTAAAGTTTACCACGAATAACTTAACATCTCCTAAATTATTATCTTAGATTCTCTTTACTAAACTAGCTAAAAAGTATAACATTTATCAAGGTCGAATCTTATCGGCATTACGTAATCGGCTTTAAAATAAGGCTTTTCGCAACTAAAATACAATTTATCGTTACTGTAAAAACTATTAATAATTACTGTATTTAAAAGTATTACGTAAAATATCTATCGTATTATTTATTAATATAATTACTTCGTATTTTTAACTTAGTTTAAATAATACGGCTTAAACTTAACGACCTTACAAATAAATACCCATGTAGAATTAGTATATATTAGAGTAATATTTATAATACAACACACTTATTTAATTTTATAATTTAATAAAAATAAAAATATTATAATTATATAAGAGTAAAAGTATTAATTTTTCGACAAGCGAAAAGCTTTATTTAACTATTAGAAATATTAAAATGAACCGTTTATACTATATATTCGATAGTAGGCATAAAGGTTTACATAAAATTATTATAAATATTTTGAAGAATAATAAGAGATTCGGATTATTATTTAAGGTAAAACTTTACTTAATTTTTTATTTATTTCGTTATATAAATCAGTACCAAATATAATTAAAGTTAATACATAATATAAGAAAGAAGAAAATAAAAGTATAAAGGTTTATAAACCGGAAAAATCTTATAATATATATTAAAAAATTCGTAAATATCTAATTAAATAAAAAAATCTACTTCGAATTCGATAATATTTAACACATTATTAAAAACCTTAATAATATATAACACTTTTAAAACCTTTATTAATAACGCTTAGGTCTTCGAAATAAAAAAGGTTTTAATTTACGTTATTTAAAAAGAGCTAGTTTACTTATTAAGAAATTCTTAAATAGAAGAATTCGAAGGATAATATATAAGTCGATTTTGTTCCGTATTTTTACTATTTTCGCTTTTTTAATTTATTTATTTATTAAAAATTATACAAGGTAAAGTACTATTAAGGTATTTAGCTATATATATACATATATTTAATCCGTTTATTATATATATATATATATAGGTAGTTTTATATAAACGCGACCGGAAAGCATTTCCGAAAAAACCGTACCCCTTAATAGGTCGGATGAAAAAAAGTAATGCGAGTTATATATTACGGTAACTATCGATAAGATATACGATTAAAGTGATTAATTAATTCCTAATGCCTTTAACCAATTAATCCCATAGTCGCCGACATCGTAGCAAAGCTAAAGCTTTAATTAGTCAGCTCTTTTAAATTAGCGCCACTTAAAAAACGGGGGTCCAAGCTGGATTTAAAGCAGCTATCTTTTAAAATCAACAGAAACAAGGTACCTAAGCCTGTTATAATTAAAAGGGACACCCAGGTTCGCGACTACTAAGTTATTAGGTCTTATTAAAAATTATAATTAATAATTTTTAACTTTTAAACCTATAAATACTTTTTAACGTTATAATCGAAGAAAACGATAAATAGTTTCGTTATTAATACGTTACTTATATAGGATTTTATTTTCTTATTAAAAACGTAATAAAGTTGTTTTTTTAATAGAATTTTTACTATTAAAATAATTTTTAGTTCTTTAGTATAATAGAACAAAGTAATAAGAATATCGGACCCGTTATAACGACGACGATTTTTAATATATTTATTATAATAACGGATGTTTTCGAATAATTAATATTTCGTATTTTATTTAAATCACGGCGTATAAGGTATTATTTCGAAATAAAATTTAATAAGATAAAGAAATAAAAATTTAAAACTCTTTTTCAATATAAATAGTTGCGAAGTTTGTAATTATATCGTCCTGTATGATAATAGAACAACTAAAGTTTACTAAGAAAACGCTTTAAAGGTAAACATTTTTAAAATATATAAATGTAAATATATATAACTAAATAAGCCTAATTATTAAAAATACTTAGGTTTATACTATTTAACTACATAATTTAAACTTTTTATAATAATAAAATGTGTATAAGTTTATAGAAAAATAATTATTATTAATTTTACAAATATATTAAAATTTAATAAAAGTTTAAATTATTATATAATATATGTCGTTATTATCGTATAATTTAAATAATATCAGTTTATAATATAATATATTTACTTAAAATATTTTTAATACTATTAAACGTTATAAAAGTATTTTTACTAATTAAATCTTTACGATTTAGTTATTAATATAAACCGTTTAACTTAGTTTATTAGTAGATTACCCAGTTTAGCCGTTATAATAATTTATTATTTCTTTATTTCTTCGAAAATACAGATATAATTTCTAATATTTATCATTTATATATTAACGTTTTCTAAAGTAGCTATAAATTTAACCTTTTATTATATTTATTTTTTCAGGTTTTTATTAAAGTTTCGATAGTATTCTACTTATATCTTACACTTCGGCCATGCTTTAGTAGTATAATAAGTATATTATTATTTATTAATTAGTTCTTTTTAGAAATTCTTAACTATTTACTATAAAAATAACGTTATTTAATTCAAATAATAGCTAGGTATATATAATTTAAAATATATAAATTTAGGATATATATTTTTCTTTTTTAAACGAAGTAATTAAATTGTTTAAAAAACGTTTATATTTAAGCTTTAAACGTATATAGTCTTTTTAAAGATTTATAATTTTACATAAGAGTATAAACAGTACTATTATTATTAAGTACGGTCGTATTATTTTTATATTATCTCGTTATAATAATAAAATAATTCCCTTTTTTCGAATAAATTTTAAATTTAATTAAATATTAATTAATATAATATTATAATTATTAAAGTATTTTATTAATTATATTTATAAACTAACGTAAATCTTAGAATATGTGTTTATTAAACGAATATATTTATATAAATCTTAATTAAGATTTTAAATTTTGTTATTAAATTTTATATTTAAATGTATATTTTACTTATTATATTCCAATTTATATCTTAAATATATATATGTACTTATCTATACGTTATGTATCGTAAATATAAATATTAAAACGTCTACTCTTTTATAAAGTCGTTAAAGATTAAAAAACCAAGAGTAAATCTACAAAAGTTTAATAACTAGTAAAAGACGGTAACATCCTATAAAAAAGGCGGTATAATATACTTATATCGAGGAATAAAGCCGGAGGAGTTTAACGCCTTAATATACGCTTAAAAATTAAAATAAATATATTTAAAAGGGAAATAATTATAACGTAACGTAAAGATTATTTTATAGGTTTTTATATAGCGGATACAAATATTTAAATTTAATTTAGATTTAAAGTTACTAAACTTTTTAATCTTATAACTAGCGTTTTACTTTAACCTATTTTGTAATATTAAAAGTTTCTTAATTTTAAATTTTAGCCGTATATTAAATTAAAATTATTATTATATATTATTTTAATTTCTAATAGATTTTTAAATGCCCTAATTTTAATATATAATTTAACTTAATACAGTAGTAGCTATTTTCGAAAATACTATATATATTAAGGTTAATACTACGTTATAATAATCTATTAGCTGATATTTAAATTTCAAAGAATTATTATAAAGTATTATATAATTATAGTTATAACGATGAAAATTATAATTAAAAAGATTAATCATAAACGGATATTAAGGCGAGATTTATTTTTTTATTTAATACTTTTTTATTATTAAACGTAGTTAATTTAATTTTATATATATATTACGTATTTACTAATATAAAAACAGTAAAAATATATAAGAGCCATCCGGTATTTAAATATATATTTATAAAAATAATCGCTTTTTATAACGGCTAAGCTAGTTAACTAACTATTAAACTAAGTTATACGGTTTATATTAATAATCGTATTATAAAATTTAAATAATAATAATAACTTAATTACGTTTAATAATACCAAAAATATCTTAAGTAATTAAGTTATATTATAAGCTAATAATATTTAAATCATACAATTAATAAACGTATATATTTTTTCCTAAATTATTTATCGCTTATTATTACTTAACTTAATCGTTATTAAATAATAACTAAAAATGTTTTGTTATATTTACCGGTACTTAGCTTTACTTTTATTAAGCATTTCCAATTACGTAACTTAACTTACTTAAATCTTATTTCGGCTTATTAGAACTATTTCCGGAACCTCCTTTTTATCGGGTCGTAATACGATCTCCCCCTTTTTTAGAATTTTGTCCTTAAAATTAACTTTTGGATAAGTTTTCCTTTTTCAACTTTTAACATATTTAATCGTATTATTAAATCATCCAGATTAGCTTTTTTTTTTTTTTATTACTCGTCGTAAAAATTTTCTTTTAATTTTTAATAAATTTAATTTCGAAATTATATTTTGGTTTTTATATTTTAACAAAAATTAAAAATACGAAATAATGAAATATATTTCCAAATATAAGGCCTGCCTTTAACGTAATTATTTTTGTAACGGAAGTAGCATTTCTTTTTCGTCTTTAAAAAACATTTATACGGAAAATTAACGGTTAAAAAAGAGGAAATACCTACGGAAAAACGTTTCCTAAAACTTTAAAAACGTTATCAAGAAAAAATAAAACGTTATTAGTAAAAAATAAATAAAACTATTGCGTAATTAATCCGGTTATATAAGTAAAAAGCCTTCCTTCGATTTAAAAGTATAAAAATAATATAACGGAAGTTGTAATCTTTAAAAGAACTAAAAAAATAAAAGTGGTTAAAGGCGGCGACCGTATTAGCCACTGCTTAAGCCTTTAGTTTAAACAATTAGTCTATTTTTAAAACGACTAGCTAGCCGTTCTTAAATAGCGTAAACTGGGGCATCTTTAACCTCCACGGTTCCGGCGTTACTAGTAAAAATTCCTTAATAAGCGCTAGGCGCTAATAAGATTATTAGTAAGTTCCCAGGTATTTTCGAAATCTAAGTAATTTTTTATTTAATTAAGTACTAGGTAAATTCTTTTTTTTTCGTATATTAAATACTTTTTTAACTTCGTACGTTTTTCCTTTTTTCTTTACTTTATATCGTCTTATATCGTATGTAGTTTAATAATATTTGTTATTAACTTAAGTAAAAAAACGTAAAAAATTAAATAAAGTTTAACTTTATAAAATAAAGTGCCATTATGGTATCTAGCTACATATAAGCTAATCCGTTCACTATATACATGTACACAAATAATTCTACATAAACGTAACCGGGGAACACCCCCTTAAAAACCGTCCCTTCTTAACCAAGGGCCGGAAAAACGTAATACGGGTTATGTAACATGGCAACTAACGATAAATATATCCGATTAATTAATTAGTTCCTAACGCCCCTAATCGTAACTGGTCCTACCAGCCACCCTTTAATTGTCGCCGACACACGGTAGCGGAGCCGAAGCCTTAATTGGTCTAGCTTCTTCTAGGCTGGCGTTACCTAGAGGAACGGTGGCCCAAGCTGGATTTGAATCAGCTTACCTCAGCTAGCTCAGGCCTTGCTCGCTTGTAGCTTATGTACTACTTTTTTTTTAGCCAATCAGAGTGCGTATTCCCGTAACAAGCGAGCAAGGCCTGAGTTGGAGTTGCGCAAAAACGGTCTTGATTGGCATTTCCCTAACAAAATTATCAATTTTCCTTCCATTTCTTTAAAAAGTCTAAAGATTTATATGGGAAAAAATTATTACGCAGCCAATTTAAGCCCGATAAGTATAAAACTTTATATACGCGTCGAATATAAGCTAATATATATACAGGAAT
>QJNZ01000715.1:0-49248 GCA_004155055.1 Monosporascus sp. CRB-8-3
AAAAAAAAAAAAAAAAAAAAAAAAAAACCGCTGCGAAATATTAATAACGAGGAAATATAGAAAACGGCTATCTAGATAACTTTAATAACGATTAAATACCGTAACGGTAATTCGGCAAAACTTACCTATATTAACAAGAGATTTGCTATTTATGCTATATTCCCCTTGCTATTCCTATTATATCCCACTTATAACGGCTGTTTACAGCCGTTATAAATCTGCTACCAATTAACTTTTAGTTATAATTATCATAATTTCGTTATATTAATAACGTATTATTTTAGTTCTAAATTTTTTTATATTTTTTAAAAATGATTTAAGAATATAAATTTAAATAAGAAATTATATAAAATATTTTATAATTTTAAGATATTTTAACGTACTATATATAAAATTAAGATTATTTAAAATTTTAATTATATATAAATAATTTTTTTATCATTTATAAAATTTTACCTAAAATTATTATTGATAGTTTATAATACATAAAGTTATTAAAATTAAGCCGTATTATTTAGGTTAAACAAAAAATACGAAATAATTATATTAATAATTAATACGATAAATACTGTATTTAATATTTCCAAATACGGTAATTATTAATAATTTTTACGATAACGATAAATTATATTTCGGTTCCGAAAAGGCTTATTTCGAAACTAATTTTTATATAATATCGATAAACTTCGGCTTTAATAAATCTTATACTTTAATTTAATAAAAGAAATCTTAAATAATAACTTCAAAAATAGTAAATATTTTGCGGTAAACTTTAAGTTCGTATAAAATAGTTATTTATAACCTTTCGCTAGCTTTACGAATTTTTTACTTTCGATTAATTTTACGACTTTTTAAATTTTTATTAATTAAGATAATTAAAATATACCGGCTAAGTTTAAATATAAAATGTTAATATTACGTATTTCCGGCATTTCGACGGAAATAATCTCGATTATATTATCCGATTTAAATAAAATAATTAACCGATTAAAATATATCGATATTTTTATCGATATTAATAATTTTTTCCAGAAGAATTAAGTTTTGTTTTTAATTTCCGGATACGATTTAATTTAAATCAACGGAAATATTTGAATTTTACGCTAATTTATATCAAAAAAATATCCGGCTTATAAAAGAATTACTAGCAAAATTAAAAATAACAATAATACGTTCAAAAACGTTAAAATGTAACTTTTATATCGATATAAGTTAGAAAATTACGAATAATAATTTATCCGGCTATTCCGGATTACGAAAACCCTTTAAAATTCCGTTAAAAATAATCGTTAATAAGGGCATAACTAGGTGATTTAAAAAAAGTTAAGGTTTAATAAAACCTATTAACCGAGATAATATAATTTATTAATTTATTTAAAATAGTTATACGATTACGTCTCCTATATAAAGAACAGCTTATAATATACGAAATTAATTAAAATTAAATAAATTTTTCTATTTTTTAATAAAGCGGAACTTTAAAAGTGGAACTAGTTAGAAATTAATAGCTATGCCAGATATTTATCAGCTAGAAGGTAGGGTATATAGTACGAATAATAAGGGGACATAGTACAAATAGCAAAGCTTATTAATAAAGCTAAATTAGCCGCCGCGGTTATTATTAAGGTTAAAAAAGCCCTTATAACAGTCGTTATTAAACTTCTAAAAAAAACGGAAATAATTAAGGTATTAAAATACTTATATAAAATAAAGAGTATCGATTAAAAAATAAACTTTTAAACCTAGCTTTAATTTATTAAATAAAATACAAAACAATCGGCGCTTAATTATATAATCGACTTTAAAAATCTAGTACGGCGGTATAACGAAATCGATATACCTATTAACGCTAAATAACAGGTTACTATATTTATTATCTTAATTCGGGACTATAACGGTAATATTTAAAAAGGGCGAATAAATAGAATACTTCTTTAGTATTTAAGTATAACGGTAAATCAGGTATATAACAACTTTATTATCTAATCTTTTTTTTTAAAAAAAAAGAAAAAAATCACGAAAAAAGAGCATAATAACAACTACAACGCGAACTATAATACGAAGTAGAACCGATAAAACAAGCCCTTATCAAACAAGGAAAACCAGCCACTTTACTTCAACTATAGTAAATACGGCTATATAACGAAAGATTACTCGAAATAGAGGAATAATAACTCAGATAAATAGTTGAAACGCAATAAATATAAAGCTAGCTTTATTTCGAAAAGGTTAAGGGACTTATATAAGGCGGATAAAAAGACCTTATGATAGCTTCTAAGATAACGAAATAACTTTATAACAACTCTAGTATTATAAGGGCGTATTAGTAGGTATAGTAATTTATTATTAAAGCGTTAAAAGGATTAAAAGGGCTTTAATTTATAGCTTTAGAATTATAAAAATAAAACAGCTAAAGGCTATATTTAACTGCTCCTATTTTAGTTGAAAATATGTAACATAAAATTAGCAGAGTGTAAAATACTAGGCTAAAGAATATAAAATGATTGCTGATAGAAAACTTTTAAATATAATTAATATATTTATAAAGTTTTTATATAAAAATTTAAATATTTAATACGAAATAAATTATATTTTTAATAAATAATCGAAAATTAACAAAAGGGTTTTTAAAATAAATATTCGTATTATAAAGGACAAACTATTAATAATTAAGAAGAATAATAATTAAAATAAAAACCGAAAATATTACCTTTATTATAAATTCGAATATAATATATATATTTATAAAAAGTTCTAATAAGATTTCACCTTAATACATTTGTTTAATTTAATTTAATTTATTACATTATAATTATTAAAAATAATTTTTTATTAATAATATAAAAAGAGTTAATATTTATATATAATAAATTCGCTTATATGATACGTTAAATAATAGATAAATATATATAAGGTTAATATTATTTAAGTAATTAACGATATATAAAACTGATTTATTTATTAAGTACGCGTATAAAGAATTATATAATGTAATTAAAAAATACCTCCGAAAAAACAATTCTTTTTTTAATAAAGCCGCATAAAAAACGTAATCTAAGTTTTAAAATACGGTCACTAACGATAATGTATAAGATTAATTTAATTAATTTTTAAAGCCCTTAATTATGCTAATTATCGCCGATATAATAATGAAACTAAAGCTCTAAGATTAATTTACCTTTTCTAAGTTAGCGCTACCTAGAAAAACGGCATTTCAAACTGAATGCGAACCAGCGAGCTTTTGCTCTTAATTATAACAGGGTGCCTAAGCCTGTCGTAATTAAGAAAGATATCCAGGCTTACAACTACTAAGTTATTAGGATAAATGCGGATTTATATAAGGTCGTTAAGTTTAAGCCGTATTATCTAGCTTAAACTAAAGATATAAAGTAATTATATTAAAAATTAATACGATAAATACTTTATCTAATATTTTCGAATATAATAACTATTAATAATTTTTACGATAATAATAAATGATACGCCTTAATTATAAAAAACCGTATTTTAAAATTAACTATTACGTAATACCGATAAGTTTTAACCTTAATAAACCTTATACACTTTAATTAGATCGGCAAAGAGAATCATTTAAAAAATAATAACTTAAGGGATATTAAGCTTTTCGCGGTAAACCTTAAGTCCGTATAAAATAACTGCTTTATAACCTTTTACTAAATTTACAACTTTAACCTTAATTAATCTTACTGCTTTTCGATTCCCTATTAATTAAAATAATTAAAATATACCGGCCAAATCCGAATAGAAATCCTAATATTCCGTATCTTCGAAGTCTTAATGGAAACGGTTTTAAGAATATTGTTTAACTTAAATAAATTAATCGGTCAAATAAAATATATTAATTTCCCCGTTAATATTAATAACTTTTTCGTAGAGAATCGAATTATATTCTTAATTTTCGAATATAATTTAATTTAAAACGGCGGAAATAATTAATTTTTACGTAAACTGATATTAAAAAATATCCGGTATATAGAAAAATCATTAATAAAATTAAAAATTAATAACAACGGGTTTAAAAACGTTAAAATTTAACTTTTAAATCGATATAAATTAAAAAATTACGAACGAGAATTTATCCGGCAGCTTCGAATTACGAAAACCGTTTAACATTCCGTTAAGAATGCTCGTCGATAAGGGCTTGTATAATTAGGCAGTTTGCGAAAAGATTACGGTTTAGTAAAGCTTAGTAACTAATAATATAATCTATTAATTGATTTAATTTAGTTTTATGGTTACGTCTCCTTTAAAAAGAAAATGCAGATTTATATAATATTTAATAAAATAAGACGCTTTTATTTTAATTAACCTTATATTAACTTTAAGTTAAAACCTGTCAGCTAGTAGGGGGTGCTAAACGCACCCCATATACGGAAAAGCTTCTTTTAATCGGAAAATATATATTCCGTTGCTAGGTTATATAAAAACTATACGCGTACGAGAAATATACGCAAATTAACTTAATATATAAAAAAAACTAATATCCCCTATATCTAACAATTAAAAGTTTTATTCGTTTAATTTACGTTATTATTAATTAATTAACTGTTACTAAAACGATATAAACTATATATCAATAGTAATTATTAATATATTTTATTAATTACAATAATAACGGTATCGTTAACGTCTTCCGTTATTTATAACGGATCCAAAAACTAAAATCGTTTCAAAAGCGAATTTTAATTTAAAGCATACACGCTTAATATTTAGCGTTATATCGATCTTAATTAAGATATTTTATGGCTTATCGAACTTACAAAACCCGATATAATCTTGTATTTAAAAAAATAAATCCGTTATACAATACGAAATAATATACCAAGCGGCTTTTTAACTACATTTATATCTTCCGGAAAAACCGTCAAAAAAATCGATTATACAAGCCATCTAATAAATACCCTTAAGATAATTACCGAAAGCAAATAAGCCTATATTTAGGATTTCGCGACGTATACTTACGAAAATCGGAAATACGAAACCTTCTGCAAAAAAATTAACGATCTTACGAAATAAATCCTAGAATCGGTATTTCCAACAATTAAAAAAATAAATCTTTTTTTAGGAAAAAACTTACGGAAATAATACACCAACTTAACTAAATCCGGCAAAATATATAACAGTAAGCTCTTAATTAATACGTAACGGAAATATTACGAAAAATTAAGGCAAACCTCGAAATTAACGAAAAAATTAAACGAATAAATTATAAAATAATAAAAAGTTATAGGCTAGGGACAGCGATATAAGGTCCCAAAGATAAAAACACCGATCGTATAGGTTAACGACCTATATATAATATTAACTTCCATTATCGGGATATGGACGATGATTTTTTAAAAAATAAAAAAAATTAAAATCGAAAACGGTACAATCAGCTACCAGGAAATGGCGGTTAACCTTCTCAACTATTAAACTATAACCCAGTTACCGTTTACATTACAAAATATTAAAATAACGTTTCTAACGTTTTATAAAGCTTTTATAAACCCTTTTAATTAAGATAATCCTGATTAAAAAAAAACCAAAAATAACTTTTAACCGTAAAAAAAAACCTTAGGGCGTAAGTTAAGACGAGAAAATCGTAAAGGTTCTTATTTGGATCGAAACGGTAATAAACGAAAACGCCAAAAGTCGGATATATAAGAAACCCGTTATAAAACGTGTTTAAGTTTTTTTTATAAACTTTCCCAATATTATTACGTATTTCTTAGCAAAACCCCGGCAAATTTCCGTTTTAATGATAGGATAGTAACATACGTCCAAGGCCGGATATCCTTTAATTAATTTTTAAAGGAAAAAATTAACCGCCTATCAAAAAATATAAAAAAAATAATTATTTAAAAAATAAGTTAATTTTTAAAGGGAATAAAACGGATCCTGGTATATTTTTTAATCTTTAATTAACGTAATGCGATAAACGTTACGTTTTACCCTTTAAAAAATTTATTTATTTTAGATTTAAGGTTTACGATATATATTTTTAACTTTATTAATAGGTTTTTAAACTTTAAATAAACCGTATAAAGCGATAAGGTATACGCAAATAATAACTTTGTTTCGATTAAAAGGTACGGAAAAGTTAACGTAATATTTCGAAACCTTAACGGTACGAAAACGTTACGTCTATACAACGTGGCCTATTGTAAAAACTTTGCATACAACCTGATATCTCTCCGGCAACTCCGGAAGAAAAAATATTAATAGGATAACCGAAAAACCAATAATTTTATTTAAGATAAATATAATCAGGTAGTTATTACGTTAATAAATAAGTTTAATTAATTTATTATCGAAGATATTAGCGTAATAATTACTTATATAACTTTTACAACTTATAAACGTAACGTTAATTCGTATATAACAAAACCATTACGAACCGGTAATAGTACTATGTGGCACTTAAGATTAAAATATTTTAAGCCCGAAATAATCGTTTAATTACAGTCTTATATAAAAGAAATACGTTTAAAAGGTTTTATAATAGTCGAATACCAAATATATAGCAAAACGAAGGCCAGGAAATAAATACGCCGTAAGTTAAAAAAAGGAATTTTCCGATCAGGATAAAAAATCGCTATCGATTTTATAAATTTCGAAAAAAACCTTAAAAAATATAGATACGTTATATTTGCAATTAATAAGTACTTAGGTTTTATTTGGGATATTTATCTTAAAAACCGAAAGCAAGATATATTAATTATAACGTTTAAATATTTCCTAAAAATCTTAAGGAATTAGGATAAAATTTTTCTATAGGTAATCGAATACGATAACGAAATTTTAAAAAATTATTAATTTCGAAATATATTATAGTTATTTCCTTTAAGTATTAGACTTAAACTTTTAATACCGTATACCCAGGCCTAGAATAAGGATATAAAACGTTTAAAAAATATAATTAAAGAAAAAGCGATTATAATACGAAATAACGTTAAGTTACCTTTATTTTTAATTGTATATATCTTTAAAGTAGCAATATATTTATATAACCGTACCTTTAAATACGCATTTTTTTAATAAAGCCCATATAAGGTTTATTATATTTATCTAACGTATAAAGATGGTATTACAATATTTAATCGGAAACCTTAACAAGCCTATTTATGAATATATAATTATATAACTTATGTTATAATAATTACAGCTATAAAAAAAAACAAAAACTTTAAAAATTAAATTCCAAAATATAAATTAACTTTTTAATTAGTTACCGATTTACGAATATCTACGAGATTTAAAACCTGTTAATTAACAAAGTTATTATTATTTAAAACGTACAATTTAACGAAAAGGCCATTTTTTTAAATAATATTAAAAATTTAAAAAATAACTTTTTATACGTAACAAAAAAAAAGTTATAAAAGTTATTCCGATAAATAAAAGTACCTAATTAGAATAATAATTATTTAATTCACATATAAAAAAAAGATAAAAATTTAAACGGAATAATTTAATTACCGGTTAAATAAAAGAAATAACTTTAAAAAAGTACTAACGTAAAAAACGTACTGGATAAAAAAAAACAAACCTATTTGTAAAAGATTGATTACCTTTATATAACCGTTATATTCGAATTACTTCCGTTTTTTGGACCATTATTGCTACTAACGTTTACCTTGATAATTATTACGATTATTACGTTAACGGAAGGAATAAAAATAGCCCTAAGTTTTCTTTATATTATTTAACCCAGAATAACGGTAAAAAACGAAAGTACCTTACGGGTAATAAATATAAGTCCTTTGTATATTCTGTATTAAAAAGGTATTATCCGAAACGAATATAAAATGTAAAAAGCCGTATTTAATATAAGACGTTTAGCTTTTTTTATAAATACGTACGATAACCGGCCGGTAAGTTACGAAAGTTTAAGGAAATTAATTACCCGAAATACGCGTTATTTTAATCGGAAAGGTAATAATATTTTAGTATATAAAAAAGTATTAAGGTCGTAAAACCGGGTGCATAAACGTAATTTACCGTTACCGTTACGAAATTATAAAAAATTAAATATATATCCGTTAAGAAAGATATTTCGTAAAGTTAAAAAAGTTTATTTATAAAGTTATAAGAAGATATAATCTTGGGAAGTAATTAATCAGTTTTTTGTTAAAAGGAAATAGGTTTTAGGATATATATAGGTATACGTTTATAAGTTTAACAAGCATAACTGGTTGTAAAAATATAAAGTACATTTCGTTATATAAGGCGATTAATAGCTAAAAAACGTATATAGTAATATATACGTATTTATTTTAATTAGAAGGTTATTTAAAATTTTAATCGCTATAACGGCTAAGTTCGACCTAAAGTTTAAATAATATAACGCTATTAACGCTTTCGTTAACGTTAACTTACTTTACGAAATATATATAAAAACGCTCTTAGGGTATCCCTAACGTAAAAAAACTTTCCTAATTAAAAAGGCTTTATATAATTTACAGAAATTGCCGTTATTATGGTAGAAAGATTTTACCGGGACGTTTAAGAAATTGGGACTTAGCCCCGTTTTTTATAAACCTTGTTATTTTACTTATTAAGGGGTATTTATTTTCTTTTTTATAGATAATATCGTTACCGTATATCGCAAAGAAGACCAAGACCTCGTCGATCAGTTGATTTAATAAATACGGGAACGGTATACCTTTATAGGGGATAAGGACTTACAGTGGTTTTTCGGTATCGAAATAATTAAAAATAAATTTAATAAGAAAATCTGGTTATCCCAATTTAACTTTATAAATAAACTGGCTAATTTAATCCTTAAAAAAAGCTTAAATAACCTTCCAAAAACACCTATAATTAACGTTAAATTATTACCAAATCTTAATCTAGCTTATCTAGGCTTTGTTAATAAATACCAAAAAAAAATCGGTTTTATTTTTTACGTAACGATTAATACGTAACCCGATATATCTTTTGCCGTATCCTAACTTACCCGTTTTAATTTAAACCTTAACGACGTATATTATAAAACTATTAATCGAATTATATTATACCTAATCGGAACCAGAACGTTAACGTTATAATTCGGAAACGAAAATTCGTTAAATACCTGGAATAACGCCTTTTTCGTAAATAATACGGTCGATCGAAAAAATTCCTAAACTTACGTTATAAAGTTATTTAAAAAAGTAATAAGATAATAAGCGAATAAATAAAATACAGTAATTATTTTTATAATAAAAACGGAATTATTATTTTTTACGTAAACTATAAAAAAAGTTTTTTTAGCTCTCGATTAATTAAAAAGCTAAGAATTACCCTAGATACTGGATTATTAAATATGTAATACGATAATTAACAGATTATATAGCTTATTAACGCTAACGTTGCCCTATTATAAACGAAACTACGGTACGTAAATATACATAACTACTAGTTATAAAAAGCCGTAAAAAGGGATTTAATTAAAGTGGATTATACGTTTATAGGCGATATGTTAGTTAATAAATTAATTAAAGCCTTATTACGCGAACCGTTTAGGCATTTTAAAAAATAGCTAGAATTAATGGATATTACGGAAACCTTTAAGTAACGGAAAAATACCTTGCGAGTAATTTTAAAGAAGGAATTGGCTGATTAGGAGAATTTAATTGCCGGAGGAAAGGTTAAATAAAAAGCTATAACTTTAGAAAGTGATAATATATGACGATTAACGTTATAAATGTTTTAAAGCGTTAAAGGGGTATGTTAGCTAGCAGGGGGTACTAAATGCACCCTATATACGGAAAGGCTCCCTTTAATCGGAAGATATATATTCCGTTACTAGGCTATACAAAAGCTGTACGCGTATGAGAAACATATGCAAGTTAACCTAATATATAAAAAAAACTGATGTCCCCTATATCTGACAGAACCCCTTCTCACGGCCTACCCCCCCAACACGCTACCATTTCCCCATACAGATTGCCGAAATCGCTATACTTTTAAAACATTATTATAAATCTAATAAAAATGATAAAAATAGGGGGTTTTCAAATTTAATTAATTATTTACTAGGCAGATTTTATAAATTTATTTATAGATTATATAATAACTAGGTTATTTAATAGCGTACTAAAAAAGTAAAACGTTCGATTTTATATAAGCTTTTAGTACAAAATAAAAATTGTAATATTTTACCTTTTATAAATAAAATTATTAATAAAATTTATAAATAAAAATTATCAACATGTATTCAGAGTTTATTTTACATAATTCCACTTTGTTTATATATATATGTATTTTATTTAATTAAATATTATCAAAAAATAAAAATTAGATATGATATTTTTATATCGAAATTCGAAATAATAACATAATAGTAAATGTCTTTATAACCAAAAACAATATTAACGTGCAATTTGGAAATCTATAACCTAATTCTAAAGATGTATATTATATTTTAAATTTATATTTTTATGTATTTTTTCCTTTAGTTATTTAAGGTTTTTGCTTTAATAGATTTGTTAGTAATTTGTATGAGAAAATGTTAAGGAAAATTTTTAAACACTTGACTGTTTATTTCTTAGCGTTAACGGTAAAAATATAAGTTATAAATAATGTATTATTTTTATTATTTTTAATCAATTTTATACTAGTAATTACTTATTTATATCTATTTTTGTTAATTAATTATAAATACGCGATTTTGTGCATTTTATATGGAAAATAGTAGCGCGTTGGGAGGGTAGAGCGTGAGCGGGGGGTCTGACTTGACATATAATAGCGTTTTTTAATACATTTTTTGGATATTATTTTTTATGTCTATAAAGTTTAAATATATTATAAAAATATAAGATTTATGATAATATTTTTCTAATTACGTAATTATATTAAATAACTTTTAAAATATAAATATAGTAATACTTTTATATAATAAAAGTACATTTTGTATAAATTTTTTAAAAATATATAATAAGTAGTTTTAAAATAAAAAATACGGATTATTAGATAAATATAAGATTATATAATTAGAAATTAATAATAATACAAAATCGTTAAATTTAAACCATATTAACTAGGTTAAACTAAATATATAAAATAATTACGTTAATAATTAATACGATATATACTATACTTAATATTTTCGAATATATTAATTATTAATAGTTTTTAAGGTTATAATAAATTATACGTTTCGGTTATAATAAACCTTATCTCGAAACCGATCGTATAATACCGACAAGCTTTAACTTTAATAAACCTTATACTTTCTGGCTTTACGGTTCGGCAGGGGGGAATTTTCTGGAGAGTAAATAATAACTTAGAAGATGTTAAACTTTTCGCGGTAAATCTTAAGTTCGTATAAAATAGCCGCTTTACGACCGTTTATTAATTTTACGATTAAAAATATTAATTATTAGCCAGGAAAAAGGGTTAAAAACTTTAAATCAATTACTTTTAATTTCGATGAATTTTACGATTAATAAAAAGTATTAATACGATAACTAGGTAAAAAGTATTTAATATTAAATTATTTTTTCGAATTTTTATTATAAAATACCCGTATTTCGTAAGTATAAAATCTTTACGGAAAACGTTTTATTAAAAATCCTTAAGTTTTATAAAGCTTTAAAGTAAATAATAAATATTAATACTTTCGTTAAGGCCTAATAGCTTAGTGGTTACGAGCCTGGATGTCTTTTCAATTATAATAGGCTTGGGCACCTAATTACGGTTAAGTACAAAAAACAGTTAATTCAAATCCAGCTTGGGCCGCCGTTCCTTTAGGTAACGCCAGCCTAAAAAAGCTAAACCATGGGGTTTCGGCTCCATTACCGTGTCGGCGACAATTAAGGGGTGGCTGGGAACCAGTTACGATTAAAAACGCTGGGAACTAATTAATTAATCGGGTATATCTTATCGTCAGTTGCCGTATTACATAACCTACATTACGTTTTTTTATCCGGCTTACTAAGGGGTACGGTTTTTTCGGAAATGCTTTCCGGTCGCGCTATATAATCCTTTATGTACGTACTTAGTAGATAAATCAGCTTTCTGTATATAGCTAGCTAGATACCTTAATAGCACTTTACCTTAAATACTTTCGTTAATCTAATTAACCTTTTTTAAAAAAATCGGATTTATATTTAATTTTCGAATATAATTTAATTTATAAAAATAAAAATAATTAAAAAATAAACCGCTTTATAATCGAAAACGTTAACCGTATAAAGAAATTACTAAAAAACTAGAAATAAACGGCAAAAATCTTAAGAATTTCGAAATTTAATTTTTAATTCGATATAAAGAAAATCACGTACGATAATTTATCCGGTTGCTCCGAACTACGAAAACCGTTTAGAATTCCGTTAAAAATAGGGGTCGATAAGAGCCGCGAAAGAGTTAAGTTTAAATAAAACTTAACAACCTAAATAATATAATATATTAATTTATTTAACTTAATTATGCGGTTATATCTTATTTAAAGAGAAAAATTAATAATAATATAAAATCGGTAAGTTTAAGCCGTAATATTTAGGATAAGTTAAAGATACGAAATAATTACATTAATAATTAACATAATAAATACTTTACCTAATATCTTTAAATACGGCAATTATTAATAATTTTCACGGTAACGATAAATTATACCTCGGTTACGAAAAACCTTATCTCGAAACCGATTGCGTAATACTAATAAGCTTTAACCCTAATAAACCTTATACCCTTTAACTTTATATTTTAATAAGGGGAATCTTAAATAATAATTTAGAAAATATTAAGCTTTTAACGGTAAACCTTAAGTCCGTATAAGATAGCTTTACAATCCTTCGCTAATCTTATAATTAAAAGTATTAGATATCAGCCAGGAAAAAGGGCTAGGAACTCCAAACCAGCTACTTTCTTTAACCTCGATTAATTTTAAAGCACCTTCTTAAACCCCTATTAATTAAAATAACTAAAATACGCTAATTAAGTCCAAATATAAAGTCCTAATATTCCGTACCTCCGGAATCTTAATAAAAACGGTCTTAATTAAATTACCCGACTTAAATAAAATAATCGGCCGAATAAAATATATCGATATTTTTATCGATATTAATGTCTTTTTTTAAAATAATCGAATTTTATTTTTAATTTTTGGATACGATTTAATTTAAAACGGCGGAAATAATCGATTTTTACGTAAACTTATACCAAAAAATATCCGGCTTATAAAAAGATTACTGGTAAAACTGGAGGATAACGATAACAGGTTTTAAAACGTCGAAGGTTAATTTTTATATCGATAAAAAAAAATTACGAATAATAATTTATCCGGTTGTTCCGGATTACGAAAACCGTTTAGAATTCCGTTAAGAATAGTCGCTAATAAGGGCTTATATAACTAGGCAATCTAAAATCACCTTAAAGTAAAACGCTTAGAAGAAAGTTAAGGTTTAATGAAACTTAACAACCGATAGCATAATGTATCCATTTGTTCAATTATAGTTTTACGGTTACGCCTTCTTTAAGGAGAAAATTAATAATAATAAAAAGTATTTATTATAAATATTAATTTTTATTTTAAATATATCTAGTTATTTTTTATAATTATATTAATTAATTAAAATTAAATAGTTTTTTTTAATTTTTAATTTATATATTAAAATTAATTTCTAAATAAATTATTTACTTATACCTTTATTTATAATCAGTTTTAATAGAATTCTAGATAGTTTTCGTAATTTAAAATAACCGAATAAATTATTATTCGTATAATTTTAATTATTTTCATTTTTAGACATTATATTATATTTAAAAATTAAAAATGTAAACCGATTTTTTAGGTAAAGTTAATAATGTTAACAAAAATATTAATTCTTTTATTTTAAACGCGATATTTTTCGTAAAGACTTTATAAATATAAAATACGGTTATTTTATAATAGAACGTAGCCGATATATTTTATTTATTTTAATTAATAGAAATTTGAAAAATATCGAAAAATGAATAAAGGGTTATAAAATAATTTTTATACATGGCTTTAAAATTTATCATCCAAAACTTAATTCTTTTTATATTATTATTTAATTTTTATAAAATTCCTTTTATCGAATTAATTAAAAAGTATATTCTTTATTAAGATTAAACCTTATCGATTTTACGTAAATATACGATTTAATAAATATTAATTTAGAAATTACACAGTGGTAAAAGTTTAATAATTAATTATATAAGAAAGATTTTAGTAATTAAAATATATAATATATTTTAACTATAAAACTTAGTAATAATTACCATATTTTAAATATTAAATATAATATTTATCGTATTAATTATTAATATAATTATTTCGTATTATTTATGAAATCTATATAATACGGTTAAACGTTAATTAATTTTATGTATTATAACTTAAATTCTTTAAAACCAGATTTTTTTTAATATATATTTATATTTAGTTTTATATTATATTAATTAATTATAAATATAAACTAATTTTTACTAATTGAATATATTATTATTATTTAATAACAATTAATATTTTAAGATAAATATATAAGGTAAAGTGCTATTAAGGTATCTAGCTATATACATATAAGCTAATCCGTTTACTACATACATATATACAAATAGTTCTATACAAGCGCGACCGGAAAGTGTCAGATATAGGGGACATCAGTTATATTGTTATATTAGGCTAACTTGCGTATATTTCTTATACGCGCATAGCTTTTATATAACTTAGTAACGGAACATATATTTTCCGATTAAAAGGATCCTTTCCGTATATAAAGTACGTTTAACACCCCCTATTAGCTAACATACCCCCTTAACGCCTTAAAATATTTATAACGTTAATCGTTACATATTATCACTTCCTAAAACTATAACTTTCTATTCGACCTTTTTTCGGGCGATTAATTCCTTTTAATTAACCAATTCCTCCTTTAAAATTATTCGTAAAATATTCCTTTACCGCTCGAAAATTTCCGTAATATCTACTAATTTTAACTATTTTTTAAAATACTTAAACGGTTTACGTAATAGGGCTTTAATTAATCTATCAGCTAACATATCGCCCGTAAGCGTATAATCTACTTTAATCAAATTCCTTTTTACGATTTCTCGTAATTAATAATTATGTATATTTATATACCGTAACTTTATTTATAACAAGGCAACGTCGGCGTTAATATACCGTATTATTTACTAATTATCGGATTACATATTTAACGGTTTCATATTTAAAATATCTTTTAAGTTTTTAATTAATCGAAAGCTAAATAAGGCTTTTTTCGTAATCTATGTAAAAAATAACAACTCCGCTTTTATTATAAAAGTAATTACTATATCTTACTTATTTACCCGTTATTTTATTATTTTTTTAAATAATTTTACAACGTAAAGTTAGGAATTTTTTCGATCGATCGTATTATCCGTAAAAAGGCGTTATCCCAAATATTTAACAAATCTTCGCCTTCGAACTATAACATTAATACTTTAGTTTTAATTAAATATAATATAATTTAATTAACGGCTTTGTAATATACGTCGCTAAGGTTTAAGTTAAAACGGGTAAATCGGGATACGGTAAAGGATATATCGGGTTACGTATTAATTGCTATATAAAAAATAAAACCGATTTTTTTTTAGTATTTATTAACAAAGCCTAAATAGGCTAAATCAAGATTCGGTAATAACTTAACGCTAATTATAAACGTTTTTAAAAAGCTATTTAAACTTTTTTTAAAAATTAAGTTAACTAACTTATTTATAAAATCGGATTAGAATAACCAGATTTTTTTATTAGGTTTATTTTTAATTACTTTAATACCGAGAAATCACTATAGGTTTTCACCCCTTATAAGAGTATACCGTTTTCGAATTTGTTAAATTAACTAATTAACAAGGTATTAATTTTCTTTACGATATATTATTATAATATCGTTTACGAAAAAAAAGATAAATACCCCTTAATAAATAAAACAATAAAGTTTATAAAAAACGGGGTTAAATCCTAATCTCTTAAGCGTCCCGGTAAAATCTTTTTATTATAATAATAGCAACTTCCTTAAACCGTATAAAGCCTTTTTAATTAAAAGAGTTTTATTATATTACAGGTATCCTGGAAATATCTTTATATATATTTCATAAGGTAGTTAAACGGTAACGAAAACGTTAACAATATTATATTACTTTAATTTTAAATCGAATTTAACCGTAATAATAATTAAAATTTTAAATAATTTTCCAGCTAAAATAAATGCGTATATATTGCTATAAACGTTCTTCAGCTATTAATCGCCTTATATAATAAAACATATTTTACATTTTTATAACCAGCTATATTTATCGAACTTATAAAATATATATTTATATATACCTTAAAACCTATTTCCCTTTAGCAAAAAACTAATTAATAACTTCCCAGGATTATATCTTCTTATAATTTTATAAGTAAGCTTTTTCGGCTTTATAAAATATCTTCCTTAAAAAATATATACTTAGTTTTTTATAACTTTACGGAGGTAATAATAAATCGCGCCTATATATCAGGTTTCGTAACTTAAAAACTTTATATATTTTTATATCGAAACCTTTCCGATTAAAATAATACGTATTTCGGGTAATTAACTTCCTTAAACTTCCGCAGCTTACCGGCTAATTATTAATCGTATTAACAAAATAAATTATTCGTCCTATATTAAACGCAATTTTTTACATTTTATATTCGTACCGATAACCATTTTTTCAACATAAAACGTATAAAAAACTTACATTTATAACCCGTAAAATACCTTTATTTTTTACCGTTACCCTAAATTAAATAATATAATAAAAGCTTAAAGTTACTTTTATTACTTTCGTTAACGTAATAATTATAATAATTATTAAAATAAACGTTAATAAAAGTAATAATTTAAAGAACGGAAATAATTTGAATATAATTATCGTATAAAAGTAATTAATTTTATATAAATAAGTTTATTTTTTTCTATTCCGTACGCTTTATATACCTATGCTACTTTGGAACTACCCTTTTTATTTAACCGGTAATTAAATTATTCCGTTTAAGTTTTTATCTTTTTCTTATATTTATATATTTAAGTAACCTAAGCCCTAATCAGGTATTTTTACCTATTGCAATAAATTTTATAATTTTTTTTATACCGTCTAAAAAGTTATTTTTTAAGTTTCTGGTATTGCTTAAAAGAGTAGCCTTTTTATTAGACTATGCGTTTAGAATAGTAATAGCCTTATTAATTAACAGGTTTTGGGTTTCGTGAGTATTCGTGAATTGGTAGCCGATTAAAAAATTAATCCAGGTTTTAAGATTTAATTTTTAAAATTTTTATTTTTTCTTTATAACGGTAATTATTATATCGTAAACTATATAACTATATACTTATAAGTAAATTTATTAAAGTTTCCGATTAAATATTATAATACCGTCTTTATACGTTAGGTAAATATAATAAACCTTATATAGGCCTTATTAAAAAAATACGTATTTAGGGGTATAATTATATAAATATATTAATATTTTAAAAATATATACAATTAAAAATACAGGTAACTTAGTACTACTTTATATTACAGTTATTTTTTCCTTAATTATACCTTTTAAACGTTTTATACCCCCGTTTTAAACCTGGGTATACGTTATTAAAAATTTAAGTTTAATATTAAAAAAAGGCGATTATAATATTTCTCGAAATTAATAATTTTTTAAAATTTCGTTATTATATTCGATTACATATAAAAAAACTTTATTTTAGTTTTTTAAGATTTTTAAGAAATATTTAAACGCTATAATTAATCTATTTTATTTTCGGTTTTTAAAGTAAATATCCCAGATAAAGCTTAAATACTTATCGGTAACGAACATAACATATTTATATCTTTTAAAATCTTTTTCGAAATCCGTAAAATCGATAATAATTTGCTATTTTAATTAAAAAACTTTTTCCTTCGGCTTTCGGTATATTTGTCTTTTAGCTTTCGCCTTATTACATATTTAATATTTGACTGTTATAGGACCTTTTAAACGTACTCCCCTTATATAAAACTGCAACTAGGTAATTATTTCGAGCCTAAGGTATTTTAATCTTAAATGCTAAATTACACCGTTACCGATTCGTAATAATCTTGTTATATATAAATTAACGTTTCGTTTATAAAATACGAAAATTATATAAGTAATTATCGTATTAATTCCTTAATTATTTTATTAATACCTTTTTTTTCGAAATTACCGGAAAAATATTAAGTTACATATAAAATCTTTGTAATAAGCTACGTTATATAAATATAACGCTTTTAAGCCTTTAAAGCTTTAAAATAATATATTTATTTTTCCGTATTCTTTAATCGGAACGAAGTTATTCCCTGTATATACTCCGTTGCTTTAAATTGTTATCTTATAATTTAAGAATTAGTTAATAAGGTTAAAAAAATATATCGTAAATCTTAAATTCAAAATGGACGAATTCCTTAAAAAGTAAATCGTAACGTTTATTATATTACGTTAATTAAAGATTAAAAAATACGTTAAAACCCGTTTTACTTCTTTTAAAAATTAATTTATTTTTTAGGTAATTATTTTCTTTATAATTTTCGATAAACGATTAATCTTTTCCTTTAAGGATTAACCGGAGGTAATTCGGTTTTAAACTAATTTTAAAATTACCCTGCTAAACTTAAATTCTGTTAAAACTTTGTTAAAAAACGCATAATAACATTAGGGTAATTTATAAATAAGGTTTAAGTACGTTTTATACCGAATCTCTTATACGTTTAATTTTTAATATTTTCGTTTATTACTACTATTATTTCGGCCGGTTTAGGAACTTTTATAACTGCTTCGCTTTAATTTACGTCTTAAGGTTCTCCTTTACGGTTAAAGGTTATCCTTAGCCTTTTCCTAATCAAAATCGTTTTAATTAAAAAAATCTACGGATATCCCGTAAAACGTTAAAAACGTTACCTTAATATTTTTAAATATAAATTATAAATAAATCATAATCTAATAATCTAAAATATTAACCGTTATTTCTTAATCATTAATTATATTATTATTAATATTAAACTTTTTTACCATATAAAACGTAATTATCCAAATCCCTATAATAAGTACCAATACTATATATAAGTCGTTAACCTATACGATCGTTATTTTCGTTTTTAAAACTCCATATCGTTATTTTTAAGTTATAACCTTTTACTATTTTATAATCTATTCGTTTAATTTCTTTATTAACTTCGAAACTTACTTTAACCTTTTACGGTACTTTTATTAAATATTAATCAAAAACCTGTCATCGTATACCTTACCGGATTTAATTAACTTAACGTATTACTTCCGTAAATTCTTTCCTAAAAAAAGGCTTATTTCCTTAATCGTTAAAAATACTAACTTCAAAACTTATTTTATAAAGTTGTTATTATTTTTTCGGAAAATATCGTATTTACAATTCTTATAAATATATGCCGTAAAGTCCTAATTATAAACTTATTTACCTTCGGTTATTATCTTAAAAATATTCGTTAAATAACCGGTATAATTAATTTCTTTGTAAATTTTTCCGGAAAATATAAATATAATTAAAAAACCGTTTAAAATATTAATTCGTATCCTATAACGGATTTGTCTTTTCGGATATAAAATTATATCAGGTTCTATTAATTTAACAGGCTACGGAAATAATTAATTAACATCGATATAATCCTATATATCAAAAACGTAAACTTTAACCTAGAATTCGCCTTTAAAACGGTCCCAGTCCTTAAATCCGTTATTTATAACGGACCTAAGGATTAAAATCGCTTTAAAGGGGAATTCTAATTTAAAACGTATACGCTTAGAATTTAACGTTATATTAATCTTAATTAAGATATTTTATAATCTATCGAATTTATAAAACCCGATATGACTTTATATTTAAAAAAAAGAATCCGTTATACGATACGAAATAATATTTTAAGCGGTTTTTTAATTATATTTACATTTTCCGGAAAAATTACCGAAAAAATAGTTTATAGTATTTATTTAATAAATACTTTTAAAATAATTACCGAAGGTAAATAAACTTATATTTAAAATTTCGTAACGTATATTTACGAAAGTCGGAAATACGAAAATTTTTATAAAAAAATTAACGATCTTGCGAAATAAATCCAGGCATTAATATTTTTAACGATTAAAAAGATAAATTTTCTTTTATGAAAAAATTTGCAGGAATAATAAGTTAAATTAGTTAAATTCGGCAAAATGTACGATAATAAACTTTTAATTAATACATAACGAAAATACTGTAAAAAGCTAAAATAAATTATAAAATTAACGAAAAAGCTAAACGAATAGATTATAAAATAATAAGAGCTTATAGCTTAAAGATAACGATATGGTATTTTAAAAGCGAAAATACCGATCGTATAGGTTAACGACTTATATATAGTATTAACTTTTATTATCGGGATATAAACGATAACCTTTTAAAAAATAAGGAAACCTAAAATCGAAAACGGTACGATTAGGTATTAAAAAATAGCGGTTAACTTTTTAAACTATTGGACCATAACTTAGTTACCGTTTATATTATAAAATATTAAGGTAACGTTTCCGACGTTTTATAAAGCTTTTATAAACCTTGTTAATAAAAACGATTCAGATTAAAAAAAAAAAATTAACTTTTAATTACGAGGAAGGACTTAAGAATATAAGTTAAAATAAGGTAATTATAAAAGTTCATATTCGGACCGGAATATTAATAAACGAAAACGTAAAAAGTTAAATATTTAAGGTATACATTATTTTAATACTATTATGCATTCCTTAATAAGGCTCTAATTATTTTCCGTTTTAAATAACGAAATATTAAGGCTAATTTATTAGTAAGTTAACTTTAATTAATTTTTAAAGGAAAAAGTTAATCGTTTATTAAAAGGAATGGAAAAGATAATTACTTAAAAGACCGATTAATTCTTAGAAAAAGTTAGATAAGTTTTTGTATACATCTTTAATTTTATTAATAGATTTCTAACTTATAAGATAACGATCTAAGATAACGGAATATACGTAAAAAATAACTTTATCCCGATTAAAGGATACGGAAAAGTAAATATATTACTTTAAAGCCTTAAGGGCCCGAAAGCGTTACGTTTATACGATATTGTTTATTATAAGGATTTCGTATATAACCTCGTATTCCTCCGGTAACTCCGAAAAAAAAACTAGTAAAATAACCGAAAAATTAATAACTTTCTTCGAAATAAATATAATTAAGTAATTATTACGTTACTAAATAAATTCGATTAATTTATTATCGAAAATATTAACGTAATAGTTATTTACGTAACTTTTATAAAATATAAATAGCGAAATTATTACGGACCGGTAACGTTATTACATAATACCTAAAATTAGGTTATTTAAAGCCCGAAATAATCGTTTAAGTGGAGTTTTATACGAAAGATATCCGTTTAAAGGGTTTTATAACAATCGAATGCTAAGTATATAACAAAGCGAAAATTAAAAGGTAAATACGCCGCGAATTAAGGGAAAAAGATTCCCGATTAGGATAAAAAATCGCCATCGATTTTACAGATTTCGAAAAAAACCTTGAAAAATATAGATACGTTATGTTCGTTATCAACAGATATTTAGGTTTTATTTAAGATATATATCTTAAAAACCGAGAATAAAATATATTAATTAACACATTCCAATATTTCCTAAAAATCCTACAAAACCAAGATAAGGTTTTTTTACAAGTGATCGAATACAATAACGAAATTTCTAAAAATTACCTACTTAAAAAATATATTATAATCGCTTTTTTTAAATATTAAATTTAAACTTTTAACACCGTATACCCAAGTTTAAAACGGAAATATAAAACGTTTAAAGGGTATAATTAAAAAAAAGCGATTACGATATAAAATAACGTTAAATTATTTTCGTTTTTAATCGTATATATTTTTAAAGTAATAATATATTTATATAACTATATTTCTAAATACGTATTCTTTTAGCAAACCCTATATAAAATTTATTATATTTACTTAACGTATAAAAACGGTATTATAATACTTAATCGCAAACTTTAATAAACCTATTTACGAATATACGGCTATATAGCTTACGTTATAACAATTACTACTATAAAAAAAACGGAGATTTTAAAAATTAAATCCCAAAATATAAATTAACTTTTTTATCGGTTACCGATTTATAAATATCTACGAAATTTGGAATTTGCTAATTAATAAGATTGTTATTATTCGAAACGTACAGTTTAATAAAAAAGCCACCTTTTTAAGTAATATTAAAAACCTAAAAAACGATCTTTTCTACGTTACGGAAAACGAGTTATAAAACTTACTACGACAGGTAAAGTTATTTAATTAAACCTAAAACTACTTATATATACATATTTAAAAAAAAAGGAAAATCTAAGCGGAATAATTTAACTATTAATTAAATAAAAGAAATAATTCCAAAATAAATTAAATATTAATAACGTACGGAATAAGGAAAAATAAACCTATTCGTATAAAATTAATTACCTTTATATAACCGTTATATTCGAATTATTTCCGTCCTTTAAATTATTACCGTTACTCACGTTTGCTTTAATAATTATTACGATTAATACGTTAACGGAAAAAATAAAAATAACCTTAAACGTTTGTTAAGCTATTTAACCTAATATAACGGTAAAAAATAAAAATACTTTACAGGTTATAAACGTATATTTCCTATATATTCCGTATTAAAATAGTATTATTCGAAACGATTATAAGGTATAAAAAACCGCTTTTAATATAAAACGGCTAACTTATGTTATAAATACGATCGATAACCGGCCGGTAAATTACGGAAATTTAAGAAAATTAATTACCCGAAATACGCGTTACTTTAATCGGAAAAACTTTAATACCTTATTATATGAAAAAAACATTTATATGGTTAAACCGGGTATATAAACGTAATTTACCGTTACCGCTATAAGGTTAAAAAAAGCTGAGTATATACCTGTTAAAAAAGATATTTCGTAGAGTTAAAAAGGCTTACTTATAAAGTTACAAGAAAATACGATTTTAAGAAATAATTAATTAGTGTCAGCAGTCATAGTGATCAAATGTAGGAATCTGGCAAAGTGCGCATAGTTATTCTAGGAAAGACTAAAAAAGTCTGGGGGTAATCGCCCTTACATATACGTTTAGCTGTATAAAGGATGGTTTCTGGATAAAGGTTGTCCTAGGTAATATTTGTAGCCTAGACGTACTAGCCGCGGGTATTTGAAAGCATTAATTGTGTAAGGGAATGAAAAGGACTAGCCACTCCGCCACATAATCAAAAGATCAGTAGTTCCAACGCCATAGTGGCGTTGGAAGTCCTTTGTCCGCACTTAAGTAGGATACGCCCCGGGGCCCATATCCTTACAAATTGCCGATACGCCTTTTTACGTTAAATAACCTTGTTTACGTAATTTTTTAAAATTAAATTTAAAATTTTAAAAAATTTATTAAAAAGTTATCAAAATTTTTAATTTATATAGGATTTAAACCTTCGTTTTTATTATTTTCATTTAAAATAAGGTTACGTAATTAACCGTTATATTAAAAAACCGGTTTTTTCGTTTTACCGTTTTTTCGTAGCCGTACCGGAATACGGGGCCCACTTTCTCCGAAATAATTCGAACCAGGCTGGGCGTTAATATAGGAAAACGTTTTATATATGCCAACTTATTACGTTAAAAGTTTTATAGCTTTAAAAATCGGTTCTATTTTTTAACGGTAATATTAATAAATAATCGAAATTACTGCTTTTTAAGTCCCCCCTTATATAAATCTATCGAATAAAAGTTTTTTTCCGGTTAATTAAAGGATATTAATTAACTGTAAACTATATATAAAATATTAACGTTTTTAAGTAAATATTAACGTAAAAAGTTATAACTATATATAAATAAATAATTTTATAAAAAATTAAAGTTTTAAAATTAATAAATAAACGGATACCTTCGGGTAATCGTAAGAAAAATGCTGCGGTTATCGTTTTTAATAACGAAAAACAAATTTCAATAAGGGAACGCCCCTTTTCCGGTATAAAGGGAGTTTAACAGGACCATTTTTTTGTTAATTGCTTTAATTAAATTTTAAGTATTTTCTAACTTTTCTTAAATTTTCTTAAATTTTAAGTTAATTATAAACCGTTCGAAATTTACCTTATTAAATAGCTTTATAAATCCGTTAATAAAATTATTTTTACTTTTTACGTATTAAAAACTAATATGTCCTTTTCGGATTTCTTAACGTACGTAATAGTATTTAATTCGAATATAACGCTTTCTTCGTATTATCTACGCTTTTTTTTTACCTATTTAAACGTACTTATATTATTTTTTAAAATGGGAATAAAAATTTTAAGTATAAGCCTTAATTTTATGAAAAAGCTTTTAATCCTAGCTGCTTTTATAGCTATTATTCCTGTTTTTACCTATTTTATTTCCGTAATATATTTAATAATAACACCTTATAATTTCGAAATTTATAAAATAAATGTTTTAATTATAAAGAATATATAGCTTATCGTAAATTTTATTAATTCGTAATTATTTACAAAATTTAGATCTATCATCCCGAATAACCTTAAGTTATTATATTTAGAATATAAGTAATTTTTATATAATTTCCGGTACCGGAAAATATATTTAATATACTATTTAAATATTTCGGCAGTTTTTTAATATATTCCTAATATTTAGGTAACGGGTTATTTATAAACCTTGCCCAAGTTAACGTTATAAACGTGATATTTAATCTATTAATATAATTCGAAAAATTAAATTTCTTTACCAGGTTCGTATATTTAAAGGTTTTTTTTTACTAGTTACGCCGTTATATTTTATAGCATACTTTAAATAATCTATAATAAATAATATAAGCTCCTTTTTTATTTCGTTTAAACCGATTAATTTTAATAAATTTTTAATATATTATTATTAATTTAGCCTATTATTTCCTATTAGTAAGGAACGGATAATTTATACGCCTAAATACTAATCCGCGTTATTTAAATCCTTAATTAGAACGTTTTTAGTCATCTTTTTAACGATATCTTTAAAACGTTACCTGTTAAAGCCGAAAAGCAGGAAATTATTTACGTATAAAGCGATAACGTTTTCTATTTTAGGGTTATAATATATTACGTCGTCCGAAATTAACGGACGGAAATCTTACTTTGCGAATATTTTTCTAATTTTTTTTAAGCAGCTCCGGCCTATTTTAAACCGCATAATAGGTTTATCAGCTTAATAACTTTTTCAGTAGAAAACCTATATATCTCTTTATATTTTAAATACGTATTGAAATATTCCTTTAATATGGGAAATTATTTTACATAAATATTTTCCTTTAATTTATTATTTAAGTACTTAACAATAAAATTTATTTAAAGTATATACCACCTTAAAAAAGAGGCTAACGTTATTAAAATCCTTTAATATATTACTTTTACAGTATTTACTGCGGTTTCGTTATAATTAATTTTTTTTGTTATATAAATCTTTTTGCGTAGATACGTAACTTATATTTTTCCAGTTTTCCTGTAAATATATATTTTTTTCTTAATACCTATTTAGTATTAATAAGGTATTTTTAAGTTACCTTGCTAAAAAGCGTAAATTTGAAAGTTCCGCGTAACCTGCTTTTTTTTTTAATTTTTATAAAAATAACTTTAAATTATATTTTTCGTTCTAAGCTTTTTATAATTTCTTTTAGGGATAAGCCGTTATTTATAGCAGTCAATGATTTATAAATATTAATATCTAATATATTAATAACCTGTTTATATTTATAAAGGTTCCGAATAACTTAATCGGCGTTTTTAAAATTATTAAAACGGTCTTTATCGTTATTCGACGTTAATAGGTTAAAATAAAAGGTATATAGGCTATTTTCGCTTTTACCTTTTTAGGTTAAAGTTAACTTTACCATTTAAATTAACTTTAAGGTTTTATTTAAGGCCTTTAAGGTATATAGTTTAATGATAATCTTTTTCGGGTGTTCTTTTTTGCGTTTAATTTACTTAATTTCTTAATCCGTATCGTTTTCTAAAATGACGTTATTATTTTTGTTTTTTACTTTTACGCCTTACTTTTAACGGTATCTTAAACGTTTTTATACGGGCTGTAAAAGTGATCGGATAATATCCTTAAAGTTAAAAGGTTTCCCTAACCTTTTTAGGTTTTCGTAAATAATAATATATGGTATTATAAGTAACCTACCGCCTTTTAGCAGTTATACTTTATAATTATGTATTTTTTAATAACTTAACTGTTATTCTTTTTCTTTACGAGTTATTAATTTCTTTAATTTAATCCGATAATTTTAATTAATTAAAAATACACCTGCTGCCGAGAATTCGGAAATAACCGTTATTAAGTATATATAATTTATTCGATTCGAATATATCCTTAAAGTATTCGATTAATATTATATCCTTTACTGTAAACTAATTTGTTTTATTAATAATATACGTTATTACTTTTATTACGAAATCCCAGAAATATATAAAGATCTTTATTTACGCGAAGATTATATTCGCCTCGTTTTGTAAAAATTATATACCTCGTTTTGTAATTCCGTTTTAATATTAATTGTATACGTTAAAAACTATTAATTGGATACTTTTTATAACGTAAAAGTTTTTAATTATTATTATACTCAATTTTTTATTACCGTTAAAACGTAAAATTTGCATTTTTTTACGTTTGCTTTTTTCGTTTAGTAATAATATTTTTAAACGTTTTATAATACGCGTAATATACGTATATAGGCTTTATTAAACCTTATTCTTACTTTTAAACGAATGGTACTTTTTATAATACGACAAATTATTTATAAAAAAACGAAAATAACCTTTATATTCGATATTAATAAACTTAATTAACTTTACATCGTATTAAATAATTTCTTTTATATATTTCCTTCGTTTTTAAAAGTTTGTAAATAATATTTTCCGTATTTTGGTTTCGTTATATGCCATATAAAAAAAATTTTTTATATCGTTAAGGTTTAGATTTATCCCCGTAAACTGTTTAATAATTTATATTAATCGTTCGGTATGAAGATAATAAAAGCAGTAATGCTAAAAATTTTCTTTTTATAATTTCGTTTATTATTAAAACCTTTCTATTTTAAAATCGTTCGAAAATATGCGTTTTAAATTATTTATTAGATTATTACCGTTTTCCTTACCGAATATTTCCCCTAGTACGAATTCCTATTAATAATTTTTATTATTTATTAGATTTAAAGCCTTAATAATAAGTTCCCGGTTTTTATAAAACTATAAGAAAAATCCCTTTTACGAAACGTTGATCGTTAATAATTAAATCTTATCAAGGCTTATTAAAACGTTACGATTTAGGTAATTTTCTTTTTTATAAAATATCTTCCCGGAAAATATTTTAGTAAAAAGTTATTAATATATAACGTATATCTAATTATAATTTCGTTTTTTTTCTATTAAACCCTTTTAAAGGTTATTTAACGATTTTAATAAAAATAACAAGTACGGATTCTTTACTCGTTATAATTTGGATTTTTTTAAATTTAATATTTATTATAATATTGTTTTTAAAATTATTAATATTATTTATAATATTAACGTTTATTTTTTAAATTCTAAAATAACTTATTTAAATTATTCCCGCAAAAGGAATAAATATTTAAAAATATAACGTTTTCCATAACCGTTCTTTTAAAACGCTTGCCCTTTTATAACTTAAAATAATTAATCGCTTAAATTTTAAAACGTTTAATTATTAAAACTCTCCGGGTTTTAAAGTATTTAGCTACTAAAGCTCTTTAAGCTTCCTTTTAAATTATTTTATCGTATTACTACATAAAATCATTAAACTATTATTTTTTAACGTAAGCGTTAAAAATCTTTCCGTTTAATTGGTACAAATCTTTTAAGCCGTTAGGAATAAATTACTTTTCGTTCCTATTATCGTTATAAACGTTACGAAAGTTATTCCTTTAATTATTTTGCCCGTTATTACCCTAACGTTAATTACGTTTTCCTTTTTTTCCTTTACTGTTTCTTTCTTTCTACGGCTTAAAGTAATCCTTTGCTAAATATCCTTATTTACCATAGTTAAAACAAAATAACTTTCCGTTTTTATTCCATATAAATATATTATTTCGGTAATTATTATTATTTCCTTATCCTTTACTTTTTTAAGTATTATAAGATTTCCCGTTTTTTTATTAATACGGTTATAAAATTCGCTATTAAAATCGTTAATCAGCTGCTAAAAAAAATAACTAATCTATTTAAACATTAATTAAATCGTCTTGTACTAGTTACTAACGCGATCTTTTATAATAGTAAGGAATATAATAATCTCTTTCTTTAATCCGAACTTTATATTATAACTTTTAACCTTTTATAATAACTTTTAAAATTTCGTAATAAACTATACGGGATTTCCTTTATTGTATATAATCTTATTAAGCTCCTTTTAAAAAAACCTTTACCTAACCTTACTTATAACTACGTAAATTTTCCTAAAAGTTTTTACCATCTTTATTTCTTTTTTGATACTTATAATTAATTTTAAAAACGCCCTTTTATACGTTTTAATAATAACCTTCGCGAAACGTAATTAATCAAACTATTTTAACTTTATTCCGTCCTTATAATTAATCTTTTAAAGACAAATATTAAAACGTTACTTTAAAGCTCTTAATTAACCTAGCCTGCTAAGTAATTTTCCTTATCCAGCGAAAAGTTAAAACGTTTTTAACGTAACTTTGCATTATTACTAAACCTTTTAAAGTCCTTTTTTTTTCCTTTAGGCAAACGCCTAACTTATTAAAGCTATTTAAGCTATTAACGCTTAAAAAACTCCTAAGGATGTTAAGAGAACTATTACGACAGCTTTTTCGCTTTTTGAAACCTTTAAACAAATCTGAAAATAACCTATCCGAATCGCCGGGGTCTCTATATATCATACTTTTTTCTTTACGTAACTTATCCTTTTCTTCGCTTTTCTCCCCTTTTAAAGGATTAGGTTTTTTAATAAACCATTTCCTTAATTAGGTTTCGCCTTTTTTTTAAGAATTAAGCTTTTTTATATCGCTTTCGATAATAATAAAGGTTTCCTATAAACCTCCTGCCCCTTAAATATTTCGTAAAACGCTTTTACAAATATTTATACTTCGTAAACTCCGTATCGCCTTTAATTAAAACGGTTTTTATTAAGGTACGCCCCCGAACTAAAGTATATTTAATAAACGTTCCATAATATTATTTGTATATTTTATTATATTATCGCTTTTTTCTTAATAAAACTTCAAATTTTTAATTTTATTTTCGACCGACTTATATTTATATTTTCGTACCCTAACGTCCTTCTTAATCTTATTTAAGTTAATACCTAAGGACGTATAAAACTTGTTTAATTTTGCTTAAGGCTATTATTTCTATATAAGGGTCTTATATCGGTTTTTTAGTTAACGCTATTAAAACAATAAAACTTTTCCGAAAAATTACGAAAACAAATTTTTTTCCTACCGCTACGCCTATCGTAAGCTTTTGTTCTACCCTTTTACTGTAAAACTTTTCGTCTTAAAAATCCTTTTAATCGAAAGGAAAAAAAAAATAGGTCGCTGTTCGTATACTTCTTATCCCGTATAAAAACGAAACCCTTATCAAGTAAATTACTTTACTCAACCGCAAAAAGTTACTTTAAAATACGTTCTTGCTATTCGTTTACTATTATTAACCGTTTATTTACTGTTAAACTAACTAAGCGACTTCTTTTTAAACTTCGTATTTTTTTTATTAACTTAACTTACAAATAACCATTTCGTTTAACGTATTACGGTTGCTAATTAACTAAAAAATATTACTATATTAACAGTCATACTAATTAAATATAAAAATCTGGTAAAGTACGTATAGTTATTCTAGGAAAAACTAAAGAAATCTAGGCGCAATCGCCCTTATATATACGTTTAATTATACAAAAGATAATTCCTGGACAAAGGTTATTCTAGGCAGTATCTGCAGCCTAGACGTATCAGCCGCAAGCATCTAAAAGCACTGATTGCCGACAATTAGTTTTTTATTTAAGGGGAATAAATCCTAAAATGCATATAGGTATATATTTATAAGTTTAATACATATAATTAGTTGTAAAAATATAAGGCTTATTTTATTATACGAGGCGATTAATAACTTAAAGCCGTTTATAATAATACGTACGTATTTACTTTAACTGGAAAATGGTTTAAAGCTTAAGCAGTATAACGTTATTAACGTTTTCGTTAACGTTAGCCTATTTTACGAAATATATATAAAAACGGTTTTAGGGTATCCCTAATATAAAAAAACTTTTTTAATTAAAAAGGCTTTATATAGCTTACGAAAGTCGCCATTATTATAATAGAAAGATTTTATCGGAACGTTTAAAAGACTGGGATTTAGCCCCGTTCTTTATAAACCTTATTATTTTACTTATTAAAAGGTGCTTAATTTTTTAATGGACGATATCGTTATAATATATTGCAAAAAAGATTAAAACCTTATCGATTAGTTAAATTAGTAAATTTAAAAACGGTATACTCTTATAAAGGGTAAGGACTTATAATAGTTCCTCGATATCGAAGTAATTAGAAACAGGCTTAATAGGAAAATCTGGTTATCCTAATCCGACTTTATAGATAAGTTGGCTAACTTAGTTTTTTAAAAAAAAAATCTAAATAACTACCTAAATACGCTATTAATAAGCGTCGAGCTATTACCAAATCTTAATTTAGCCCATTTAAGCTTTATTAACAGATACCAGAAAAAAATCGGTTCTATCTTATACGCAATAGTTAATACGTAACCCGATATATCCTTTATTATATCCCGACTTGCCCGTTTTAACCTGAACTTTAGCAACGTATATTATAAAGCCGTTAATTAAGTTATATTATACCTAAGTAGGACCAAAACGTTAGCGTTATAATTCGGAAGCAAGGATTCGTTAAATACCTAAAATAATACTTTCTTAATAAATAATACGATTAATTTAAAAAAACTCTCAAATTTACGTTATGAAGCTATTTAAAGAAATAATAAAATAACGAGCAAATAAGTAAAACATAATAATTATTTCCATAATCGAAACGGAATTATTATCCCTTACGTAAGCTACAAAAAAACCTTATTCAGCTTTTAATTACTTAAAAGGCTGGAAATTACCCTAAATACTGGACCATTAAATATATAATACGATAATTAACAAATTATACGGTTTATTAACGCTAATATTACCTTATTATAAACGAAACTACGGTAGGTAAATATATATAACTATTAATTACGAAAAGCTATAAAAAAAAACTTAATTAAAATAAATTATACGTTTGCGAGCGATATGCTAGCTAATAAACTAATTAAAGCCTTATTACGCGAACCGTTTCAATACTTTAAAAAATAACTAAAACTAATAAATATTACGGAAGCCCTTAAGCGGCGGAAAAACACCTCGCAAATAATTTCAAATAAAAAATTAGCTAATTAAAAGGATTTAATAGCCGGAGAAAAGGTTAAATAAAAAACTATAGCTTTAAAAAATAATAATATGTAATAATTAACGCCATAAATGCTTTAAAGCGTTAAGGGGGTATATTAATTAATAGGGGATATTAAACGCACCCCATATACGAAAAAGGTCCTTTTAATCGGAAAATATATATTCCGTTACTAGGCTACATAAAAGCTGTACGCGTACGAGAAACATACGCAAGTTAACCTAATAAAACAATATAACTGATATCCCCTATATTTAATAAAAAGCACCTCCGAAAAAACCGTACCCCTTAGCAGGCCGGATAAAAAAACGCAATGCGGGTTATATAACACGGTAACAAACAATTAATAATACACGATTAATTAATTAATTAATTCTTAACCGCTCCAGTTATCGCCGACACGGTAGCGGAGCCGAAGCCCCAACTGGTCTAGCTCCTCTAAGCTGGCGCTACCTAGAGAAACGGGGGCCCAAACTGGATTCGAACCAGCTATCTCTTGCAGTTAATCGCAATAGGGTACCTAAGCCTGTCGCAATTAAAAAAGACACCCAGGCTGGCGACCACTAAGCCATTAGGCTAAGATAAATATACATACCGTTTAAGTTAATTAATTAAATATAAATTTAATTTTATTAATTATATTAAAATAATATTAACGTATTATATAAGCGAACTATATATATAAGTAAGCTATATACTTTTTATACCTTATAATAATTAATTTAAATAACTTAATTATAATGAATTTAATTAATTTAATTAACGGTATTTTTTTTGTTAATTATATTTACAACTTTAAAATAAATATACATATTATATTAAAACTTGTTATAAACGTTATATTATTATTATTTTTTCTAAACCCTTATACAACTAATTACCTTCCGACGTATTTAAACTAATATTGCCCTTATTTCGAAAATATTAAAATCGACCGATAAAAAAACAATTACCGACAGATTTCCTTATTTATATACGCTAATATTTTTTATCCGGCTTTAATACGTAAAAGATATTCGTTATAAGGCTTTATTAAAAAACGCGTTATAAGGTTACGAAATAAGGTTATAAAGCTTATTAAAACGCGTTAAAAGGCGTAATATAAAACTTATCGGAGTAATAATTCGATTTTATATATTTAAATAGTTAAAACAAACGTTTTTAATAAAAAAAATATTTATTATATAAGATAAATACGTTTTTCGGTTACAAAAAAAAGGTAATAATAAAAGAAATACTATTAATAATTATGAGAAATAATTATTATATATAGGTTAATAAAAAATAATAATAATATAACGTTCGTAATAAGCTTTAATATAATATGTATATTAGTTTAAAACTGTAAACACAGTTAACGATAAAAAATAAAGTTAATTTAAATTAATTAAATATATTAACGTATTAGATAAGGGAACTGCGTAAATAAGCAAGTTACGCGGTTTTTTTAATTTTTTTACTATTTAACTTTAATTATTTATTTCTTAATATTACCTTTATAAAATAGCTTATAAAAAAAGCTAAAATAAATTTAGTTATTTAGGTTAAAAGAAAAAACTTTAAATTTTTTTTATATAAAATTTAGTTTTATATATACGGTTATATCTTTTACTTTAAAATCCCGATATAATAATAAATTTACCCAATTTAATATTATATTTAATTTGCGAGAATTAACGCCGACCGAAAAGAAATTTATTATCGACCGAATCCTTAACCTAAATATACAAACGTTTTTTATCCAGATTTAATACGTTAAAAATATAGCTAATTTATTATTAACTTAACGCATAACGGAACGTATCGGAATTAAATAAACATTAAACTTTATTAAACGGTAATAAAAATTCCAAACGCATTTAAATTAAAAAATCGATTATTAACAAATATTATACGAAAATCCAGAAATATTTCGTAAATAATTTAAATTTATTCGGGTTAATATTACAAAATACGGTATTACGGAAAAAAATATTTACAATTTTAACGAAATTAAATTTTTAATAAAGTTTTTTATAAAAACAAACATAATAATTACCAATACCGAAAAACGTAAAAATTTTAAATAAATTTAATAAAAAAATAAAAAATAAATTATAATTATCTAAATTATTAATTCTTAAAAGTAAGTTATACCGTTATTTATTATTATAACGGGGAAAAATTACTTTAAATCTTAATTCCGTAATAATTTATTATTAATAACCGGTTAAAAAATTACATTAAATAATAATAATTAAATAACGAACGAATTAAATTTAAAATAAGTTTAATATTTCGATTAATATACCTAAATAGGTACGAAAAAATCGAAACGTTTTTTTATCCTTAACGGTTACGAAAATTACTATTTAATAAAATTCGAAAAATATTACGCTAATTACGATATTATTATATTTTATATACTTACGTATTCGTTATATACATTTTAACTTTTTAACGTATTTTATTTTTCTTTTTTAAAACGCGTTTATTCGTTATATATTAAAAGTTTAATACAATATTATTATATCTATATCGTTAAAAAGAATTTCCTTACCGGTTTTTACGATACGTTTAAAGCTGCTATAACGTCCGATAATATTAAATCCGGATTTGCCATAGCTGGTTTTGTTTTATTCGATTTTAATACCTTTTTTCCGAATTTGAATTTTTTTTAATTATATTTACGCCGACCGTTTCCCCGTTAACTTCCGCCGGTTTTATTTCCCTGTTTACGAAAACCCTTAAAAATATTAAGAAAGCTAAAAAATAAAAACGTTATTTACAAAAAAAAAATTAAAATTTACCAGGATAACTTATTAATAAAAATTATTAAATCGGTTAATTTTTTAACCAAAAATTAATTGGTATTTTAGTACAAAGTTATTTTCGTTAAATAAAAAACCGTTTAATTACGCAAAATTAATTATATTTTAAGCAAACGTTAGAAAATTAAAAACAAACGTTTTTTTAAAAAAAATACTTATTATACAAAAAAAACAAACTTTTCTAGCCGAAAAGGAAAAAGGTGGTAGAAAAATACAGTTAATAATAATTAAAGGTAATTGTCGTAGAAAGATTAAAACAAAGGAACGGAAATATGGCGTTTACGGTAAGCCCGGATATAATACGCATATTTATGAAAAAACTGTAAAGATATCTAGCGAAAAAGAATCCGATTAATTTAAATCAATGCGATATATTATTGTTAAGTTATTTGGATTAATTATTACAAGGTGCTAAAAACCGGGCAGCTCGCTTGTCCGTACAGCTCGCTTGTCTGATATATTATAGTTAAATTATTTGGATTATTTATTACAAGGTGCTAAAAAGTGTACAGTTCGCTTATATATATAGCTCGCTTATATCGTACGTTAATACTTTTTATTTTTAATTTAACTTTATTTTAAAAAAATCCAATAAGCTATGAAAAAACTTAAATTTATTAGTATAATTTATATTTTAATTTTAATTATTTCGATTATATTATTATTTTTATAAATAATTCTTAAATAAAATTAAAAATATTTATAATAATTAAAAAAAAAGATTAATATAAGTAAATTTTATTTTAATAATAAATCGAAAATAAAATATTTACTAAGATTAATTATATAAAGTTTCTTATATATTTAAAAAATTTAATACGAATATTTTTATATAAATAATATTTAATTTAAATAAATTAATAAATTATAATATCTCGGTTAATAAGTTTATTAAATATTAATTTTTTCGTAAATTATATAATTATACCATTATTATTAATTATATTAAACGGAATTTTAAACCGTTTTCGTAATTCGAAATAATTAAATCTATTATTACTTGTAATTCTTTAACTCATACCGATTCAAAAGTTAAATTTCGACGTATTTAAAAGTTTTATTATTATTTTTTAGTTTTGCTTGTAATATTTTTATACGCCGGATATTTTTAAACATAAATTGATACAAAAACTAATTATGTTTACAGTTTTAAATTAAATTATATTCGAAAATTAAAAGTAAAACACGATTTTTTTTAGAAAAATTATTAATATTAATAAAAGTATCGATATATTTTATTCGGCCGATTATTTTATTTAAATCGGGTAATATAATAAAAACCGTTTCCATCGAAACTTTAAAAATACGAAATATTAGAATTTTACATTCGGACTTAATTAATATATTTTAATAACCTTAACTAATAAAATTTAAAAATATATTTTAAAATTAATTAAGGTTAAAGAAATTATAAAATTAACGAAAGGTTATAAAGCTATTTTATACCAACTTAAAGTTTACCGCGAAAAACTTAATATATTTTAAATTATTATTTAAGATTTCTCTTATTAAATTAAGTAAATAGTATAAAGTTTATTAAAGCCGACATTTATCGGTATTACGTAATAATCGGTTTTGGAATAAGGCTTTTCGTAATCGAAATATAATTTATTATTACCGTAAAAACTATTATTAATTATTAATATAATTACTTTGTATTTTTAACTTGGTTTATATAATACCGCTTAAACTTAACGATTATATATAAATTATATAACGTATTATATAAGCGAACGGGATATATAAGCGAATGGGATATTTTTTTTAACTATTTTAATTATTTATTTCTAATTATTTATTTTTTAACGTTAATATTATAAAATACCTTACGAAAAAAAACGAAAATAAACCTAGCGGTTTAAATTAAAAAACGAAACCCGAAACTTAATTATAAAAAACTTGGTTTTATTTATAATATCTTACATTTTACCTTAAAAACGCAATTTAACGGTAAACGTACCCGAATTGATATTATCTTTAATTCGCAAAAATTAACGTTAACCGAAAAAAAATTAATTATCGAACGAATTTTTAACTTAAATACGTAAATTCTTTTTATCCGGCTTTAATATATTAAAAATATAACGAATTTGTTATTTACTTAATGCGTTACGATACGTATCGGAATTAATTAGGTATTTAATTTTATTAAATAGCCCAAAAAATTTAAATTATATTTAAATCGAAAAATAAATTATTAAAAAGTTTTATACGAAAATTTAAAGGTATTTCGTAAATAATTTAAGTTTATTCGGATTATAATCGCGAAATACGGTATTACGGAAAAGGATATTTACAACTTCGACGAGACAAAGTTTTTAATAAATTTTTTTATAATAATAAATATAATAATTATAAATGCCGAAAAACGTAAAAAACCTAGATAAACGTAATAAGGGAATAGGGAATAATTTATAGTAATATAAACTGTTAATTTTTAAAACTAGGCCTTGCTTTTATTTATTATCCTTCCCGGAAAAAATTTTTTTTTTTGCTGGTTCGCCGATAACCCATTTTTACCCGATTAAAAAATTACTATAAACGAAAACGGCTAGACGATAAATAAATTAGGTTTAAAATAAATTAAACATTTCGATAAATATATTAAAATACGTACTAAAAGTTTAAATCGTTTTTTTATCTTTAACGGTTATAAAAACTATTATTTAATCGAATTCGAAAATTACTGTAAAACTAATAAAATTATTATATTTTATATATTTACTTATTTCTTTTATAAGTTTTAACTTTTCCACTTATTTTATTTTTCCGTATTAAAACGCGTTTATTCTTTACATATTAAAAGTTTTATACGACGTTACGTTATTTATATTATTAAGGAAAATTTCATCGCCGGTTTTTACAATACGTTTAAAGTTATTATAATAACCAACAATATTAAATCCGGATTTACAAAAACGGAATTTATTTTATTTAATCTTAATCGCGTTTTTTCCGAATTAAAAGTTTTAATTATATTTATACTAACCGTTTTTTTATTTACCTTTATTAATTCCGTTATTTCTTTATTTGCGAAAACTTTTAAAAATATTATTAAAGCGATTTGATAAAAACGTTATTTGTAAAGAAAAATTAGAAATTACTAGGGTAACTCGCCGATAAAGATAATTAAATCGGTTAAGTTTTTGATAAAAAGTAACCTATTACTTTTATTCAAAATCGTTTTTTTTCGGGAAAAAAACGGTTACTTTCGCAAAACGAACTACGTCCTTAATAAACGCCGGAAAACCAAAAATATACGTTTCCCAAAAGGAAAAATGCTTACTATAACGGAGGTAAGGGTTTTTATAGCTAAGAAAAAGGGTAATAATAAGTAATTGCAATTAATAAAGGCTAAAAGTAATCGTCGTAAAAGGGTTTAAACGAAAGAACGGAAATGTAACGTTTACGGTAAGCCCGGATATAATGCACGTATTTGTAAGGAGGTAATAAAGACGTCTGGCGATAAGGAATTTGCTTAGTTTAAATTAATTTAAAACGTTATAGTTATTTTATTTAAAGTTTTTGTTAAAATACGCGAAAAAGTACCCCGTTCGCTTGTGTATCCCGTTCGCTTATATAGTACGTTAATATAATAATACATTAATTTATTTTAATTAATAAAATCTTTATATTTATAATTATTAAATAATTCTTAATATTATTAATCGTTTATAAAAAAATTTAATTAAAATTTTATTTTAATTAACGTGCTATATATATAAGCGAAAGATATATATAAGCGAGCCGCTTTTTAGCACTTCGTAATAATAAATTTAAATAACTTAATGATAATATATCGTATTAATTTAAGTTAATCGGATTTTTTTTGGCTAGATATATTTATAACTTTTTTATAAATACGCGTATTATATCCGGGCTTACCGTAAACGTTATATTTCCGTTCCTTCGTTTTAACCTTCTTACGATAACCCCCCCTAGTTACTGTTAGCTGTATTTTTTCATTACCCCTTTTTTTTAAGTTAAAAAAGCTTGTTTTTTTTATATAATAAATATTCCTTTTTTTTTAAAACCGTTTATTTTTAATTTTACGACGTTTATTTAAAATATAGTTCGTTTTACGTAATTGGACGTTTTTTTCCCGGAGAAAAACGGTTTTATATAATAATAATATATAACCTTTTGATATAAAATTAACCGACTTAAATATCTTTGTTAATAAGCTACCTTAATAATTTTGATTTTCCTTTACAAATAATATCCTTATTTTATTACTTTACGGATATTTCTAAGGGTTTTTGCAGGCGGGAAAATAAAACCGGCGGAGGTTAACGGGGAGATAATTGGCATAAATATAACTGGAGAAATTTCGAATTCGGAAAAAACGTTATTAAGATCGAATAAAATAAGGTTAATTTTTGCGAATTTAGATTTAATATTATTAAATGTTATAGCAGTTTAAAACGTATTGTAAAAACCAGCGAGAAAATCTTTTTTAATAATATAGGTATGATAGCGTTATATTAGATTTTCGATATACCGTAAATAAATGCGTTTTAAAACAGAAAAATAAAATATATTAAGAAATTAAAACCGGTACGAAAAATACGTAAGTATATAAAACGTAATAATGTTATAACTGGCGTAATATTTTTCGAATTCTATCGAATAATGGTTTTCGTAACCGTCAAAAATAAGAAGATATTTCGAACTTTTCGTACGCGTCCGAATATATTTATTAAAATGCTAAATCTATTTTAAACCTAATTTATTTATTATTTAATATAATATTTTAATCGGTTGCTAATAATAAATTATCGTAATATTAAAATTTAAAATAATTTTTCCTTGCTATAATAATAAATAGTAATATAACTTAACTTTAAAAATTAACAGCTTAAATAATTATAACTTAATTTTTATTCCTTTATTACGTTTATTTAGGTTTTTTACGTTTTTCGGTACTAGTAATTACTATACCCGTTACTATAAAAAGCTTTATTAAAAATTTAATCTCGTCGAAGTTGTAAATATCCTTTTCTGCAATACCGTACTTCGCGATTATAACCCGAATAAACTCGAATTACTTACGAAATGTTTTTGGATTTTCGGATAAAATCCGTTAATAATCGATTTTCCGATTTAAACGCGTTTAAAGTTTTTTTTGCCGTTTAATAAAGTTCGATACCCAGTTAACTTTAATACGTTCCGTAACGCGTTAGGTTAGTAATATATTAGCCATACTTTTAACATATTAAAACCGGATAAAAAACGTTTATGTATTTAAGTTAAGGATTTGGTCGACAATCGATTTTTTTTCGGTTGGCGTTAATTTTTGCAAAGGAGAAATAATATCGGCTCGGACGTATTTACCGTTAAAACGGTATATTAAAATAAAATATGGAACTTCATAAATAAAACTAAGCTTTTTATAACTAACTTTCGGGTTTCGTTTTTTAGCCTAAATAGCTAGGTTTATTTTCGCTTCTTTTATAAAGCGTTTTATAACGTTAATGTTAAAAAATGGACGATTAAAGATAAATAGTTGGAATGGCGAAAAAAGTCTCTCGCTTATATATGTCTCTCGCTTATATATATAGTACGTTATACTTTTTTATAATTATTTTTTTAAAATAATAATTATTATTAAGTAACGCTTTTTAATATTTTTAAAATATTTAAAATAATATAAAGATAAAAAGTTTTATCGCAATAAAAATTTCCGATAAATTTATATTTAATTTAATTATTATATACCGAAAATAATTTTTGGTATAATTTTAATTTCTTTTTTTAAAAAAACATACCCGTATATCTTAATTAAATTAATTAATATATTATATTATTTCGGATAGTAGGTTTTATAAACATATAATCTTTTCGTAATTTTTATTAATAATAATTTTTACCCGAAATTTATACCTTTTTTATAATCCGGAATAACCGGACAAATTCTTATTCGTAATGGTTTTATAGCGATTTAAAAATTAAATTTTAATCTTTTTAAACCTGTTATTTTTATTACTTTATTTTACTAACAATTTCTTTATATGCTAAATATTATTCAATATAAATTTATATTAAAATACCTTCTTTCCGTTATTATAAATTAAATCGTGTCCGCAAATTAAAAATAAAATTCGATTTTTTTCGAGAGAATTATTAATATTAATAAATATATCGATAAAATCTATTGATCCGATTATGTTATTTAAATCAGGTAATATAATTAAAATTGTTTCCGTTAAAATTTCGGAAATACGAAATATTAAGAACTTATAATCGGATTTAACGGATATATATATATTTTAATTAATAAAAATTCGAAAACGCGTGAAATTAATTATTATAAAATTATTATTTTTTAAAAGTTTCCCTTATCGCACCGTTAAATTAAAAAAATAAAATTTATTAAGGTTAAGTTTTATCGATATTACGTAATAATAGGTTCCGGAACAACGCTTTTCGGAACCGAAATTTATAATTTATCATAATCGTAAAAGCTATAAATAATTACCGTATTAGAAAATATTAAATGAAATATTTATTATATTAATTGTTAATATAATTATTTTACATTTTTAACCCAGTTTATATAGTACAGCTTAAATTTAATAAATATATATATAACCTTAATTTTTTAAATTATTAAAAAAAAATTATATTTTATACGTATACTTATAAATTAAGTAAATGCAGACGTTCGAAGAACCCTATTATTTAACGTTAATATATACCGTTAGCTTTTATTATTATAATATTTAATAAGTTAGTAACGATACTATACATTTAAATAATATTACTTTCGGTTTTATGGTCGATAATCGCTATAATAATAGATTTAATCCATAAATTTAAAGCTTTATAATTAAATCCATAGTTATAAGTATAATTTAAACTCGGATAACCGAAATAATAAAGACGAAAGATTAATATATTGAAAAATAACTTTAACTCTATATAATTTATAAAATCGTTTTCTTCGTATATTTACTTTAAGAAATAACGTAACGTAAAAAACAAATTAAGTTTACGATAAATTACGTACGTAAATTTTTAAAATTCGTTATCGAAATTTTTACGCGGAATAATAAGTTTTTTTATCGAATATATTATATCAAACGTACCCGGGCGTCTAAGATAATAAATATAGAAAACTGTTTTGTTTATTATAATTTAAGGATTAATATAATAACGTAATAGTAAAAGCAGTTTTAATCCGAGTAATTTTTATAAACAAGATAAATTTTCCGCCAGTATTAAAGTAATTTTCTAACATCATATCGACATTCTTAAATAACTTTTTCCCCGTTTTAAAAAGTTAATAATTGTTAAATAGTTATTAGTTTTAACTGAGCTACGAACTTCTACTTAGGTCGTATCAGCGACTGTTATTAGATAGTTTCCTATCAGGATTTATATAAGGTCTTATTTTAACTGTATTTTCTAAAGTAGCTTATAAAGGAGTTTACGTTATTTTATAATTACTTTTTTCCTTAAAGGGCTTTGTTTTTAAAGTTACTGCGTTACTCTTTTCGTCTAACCGGATTTTTATATAGAATTTGTTATTTAATAATAGTTACCCGTATCTGGCTAGGTTTAACAGTAATATTTTTAGTTAGGCTTTATTTAATTAAGGTTTAAAAAAAACTCTATTATAGCTAAAAGCAGTATTAATATATAAATTATAAACGATTTAAACGCGATTTATAATCTTTAACCGATTTATTTTTAGTTTTATCGCTTTATATTTTAGCGGTAAAACTTTTTATACCCGTTATTTTTGCGCGATTTTAAATACCGCTTTTTTAACTTATTTCGATTTTTTAACTCTTAAGATATTTTAGTACGTATATATTTGTTAATACGATTTAATATTTCGATAAGGGTAATTAGTTTTATAATATTCCTACCGTAAGTGTTTAAGTTGCTTTAGCGAATGCGTTATTTTAAAAGGATCAAACGGTTAACCGTTAAGTAATAAGCTACTAATATAATTATGAGGTAATTATTAGTTCTAACTAAGTTACGAACCTTTATTCGGGTCGTATTAATAACTGGTATTAAATAGTTTCGTATTAGAATTTATATAAGGTTTATCTTAGCCCTGTTTTCTATAGTAGTATATAAGAGGGCTTGCGTTATCTTAGTATAAATCTTTTTTTTTAAAAATAATATCTTAATATATAAGATTACGAACGTAAAGGAATCTTTCGAAAAATACGATATTAAAGTATTTAAATCATTTTTATATTTGCTTAATATAAATTTAGTAGAATAGTTTTAACTTATATTAAAGGATAATATTATTATTAGGGATTCTATATGTTGTAAAGATATAAAATTGGGAATACGGAAGATAGTGAACTAGCTAGCTATATATAGGCCAGTTAAAGCTATACGTATAAACCAGCTAAAATTTTAATCCTTAGTAACTATATAATTTTTAATAAGTTCCCCTTTTTGGCAAAGGAAATATAGCTAACCCCGGCTGCTATATCGTCTTTTATATAACTAGTATAGCGTTTAGTTGCTGGTTATTTTTATCGTTATATTTATCGACGTTTTTACGGTTAAAATCGTATATCCGTTATAACTGTTAAATTATTAAATAAGAAAGGTAATATTTCTAACCGTTAAATTGGTAAAGTTTAACGTTAACCCTGTTAAAGTTATTAAATCCGTTATTACTTTTTAATTATACTTAAATTTGTTATATTAAAAAGTAATTTTGCCGTTTTAATCGAAATTGCCGTAACCGTCGAAAAATATTATACCGTATAATATATAAAAGTATTTAATTATATCGTCGTAAAATATAAAGTTATTAATAAAGTTGCCGGTATAACTATAATTATCAATAAAAAAAGTTAATAAGGAATTATTAATTAAAAGAATTATCTGTAAAATTATTAGTAATTAGTAATATAATTAATATTATCGATTTAATTAAAATAAGTATTAAATAAGAGTTTATTAGCGTTAAATAAATTAGCGGTATAATTATTAAAGTTATAAATATAATATAAGTTTTAACCATATAATTATCGGTAACGAAATTAATTATTTATCGATATCGAATAAAAATTATACGTAATAATTTAAGGCTAACGATAAATATAAATATATTAATAAATGGTCGATAAAAATTGTTTATATTACGGTATTTTATAACGTTATTTTTTATTTGTTATTTCCCTTTTCGACGACGAATTAATATAATTAACGTAATTGGGATAATTAGCGAAAAAGCTGTTATATATAATAGGACTTTTATTCTCCTTTAAAGCCCCGTTCGCTGACGATGATTAATTTACCGACCCGGATAATGGGTATTAATTATTAGGGATTCTATATATTGTAAAGAGGTAAAATTAAGATTACGGAAGATAGTAAATTAGCTAATTATATATAAGCCAGCCAAGGCTGTACGCATGGACCAGCTAAGGCTTTAGTCCTTAGCGACCACATAATCTCTAATACGTATTCTTAATTCTACATCTTTATAATATATAGAATCCCTAATAATTAATGCCTATTATCCGGGTCGGCGAACCAGTTACCGTTAAGAAACGGGGCTTTAAGAGATAATAAAGGTTTAGCTATATATAATAACTTTTTCGCTAATTATCGCAGTTACGTTAATTATGTTAATTCGTTATTAAAACGGGAGATAAAAAATAAAAAATAACGTTATAAAATACCGTAATATAAATAATTTCGTTAATTATTTATTAATATATTTATATTTATTATTAACCTTAAATTATTACGTAAAGTTTTTATTCGACGTCGATAAATTCTTATTTAATAGCTAACCGTTAACATTTACTTAATATTTATTTAAATTAAGTTAATAAATTTTAACTACGTTAATAATTACTAACAATCTTATTAATAATTTTTTTATCGATAATTATACTTATACCGGCAACCTTATTAATAATTTTATATTTTACGACGATATAATTAAATATTTTTATATAACGTCCTATACGATTAAGCTAGATATATAATTAAGCTAGACACTTTTCAGCATTTCGGAATAACTAAGTTCAATTAATTCACCATAATATATTAAATTTATTTAAATTAATCGGATTGTTTTTCGTTAAACGTATTTACCGTTTAATTACAAGTACGCGTATTATATCCGGGCTTGCCATAAACGCTATATTTCCGTTCTTTCGTCGTAACCTTTTTATAACGATTACTTTCGGCTATTATTAACTGCGATTGTTTACTATTATTTTTTTTCGTAAATATAAAAGCTTGTAGTTTTTTTTCAATAAATATCCTTTTTTTTAAAAAACGTTTATTTTTAATTTTCCGGCGTTTATTAAGGATATAATTCGTTTTACGAAGTAAACCGTATTCTTTTCGAAAAAAACGTTTTCGTACAATAATATTAAATTATTTTTTGTTAAAAAATTAACCGATTTAATTATCTTTATTAGCGAATTACCTTGGTAATTTTTAATTTACTCTTATAAATAACGCCTTTATCGAATTATTTAGGTAATATTCCCAGAAATTTTCGTAAATAAGGAAATAACGAAATTGGTAAAAATAAATAAAAAAACGGTTAATATAAATATAAATGGAACTTTTAGCTTAAAAAGAACGCGATTAAAATCAAATAAAATAAAATTAATTACGGCGAATCCGGATTTAATATTATCGGTTATTATGGTAGCTTTAAACGCGTTTTGGAAACCGGCGATAAAATTTTCCTTAGCAATATAAATAACATAACGTTGTATAAAATTTTCGATATATAGCGAATAAACGCGTTTTAACGGGGAGAAACAAAATACGTCGAAAAATTAGAATAAATAGAAGGAATTAGCTAGTATGCAAAGTATAATAATGTTATAGTTAGCATAATATTTTTCGAATTTTATCGAATGGTAGCTTTCGTAACCGTTAAAGATAAGGAAACGTTTCGATTTTTTCGTATGCGTTTAAATATAATAATCGAAATATTAAACCTATTTTAAACTTAATTTATTTATCGTCCAGCCGTTATCGTTTATAATAACCTTTTAATTAGGTAGAAGTAAACTATCGGCAAATTAACGAAAAAAATAATTTTTCCCGGTAAAAATAATAAATAAAGGTAAGGCTTAACTTTAAAAGTTAATAACTTATATTACTATAAATTATTCCCGATTTTCTTATTAAGCCTATTTAAGTTTTTTACGTTTTTCGGCACTAGTAATTATTATGCCCGTTATTATAAAAACCCTTATTAAAAATCCAGTTTTATCGAAATTATAAATATCTTTTTTTATAATATTATATTTTGCAATAATAGCCCGAATAAATTTAAATTATTTGCGAAATATCTTTAGATTTTCGTATAATACCTTTTAATAATTAATTTTTCGAAATTAACGCGTTTTAAGTTTTTTTTATTATCTAATAAAGTATAACGCCCAGTTAATTCCGACGCGTTTTGTAACGCGTTAAATTAATAATAAATTCGCTATATTTTTAACGTATTAAAGCCGGATAGGAAACGTTTATATATTTAAATTAAAAATTCGGTTAATAATTAATATTCTTTCGGTTAGCGTTAATTTTTGCTTAAAAGGAATAATATCGGTTCGGGCGCGTTTACTGTTATATTACGTTTATAAGGTAGAATACGAGATATTATAAATAGAATCAAGCTTTCTATAATTAAGTTTCGGGTCTTAATTTTTAGCCTAAACAGTTAAGTTTATTTTTACTTTTTGTATAAGGCGTTTTATAATGTTAATATTAAGAAATATACGATTAAAGATAGGGAGTTAAAATGGCTAAAAACGTGTCCAGCTTAATTATATATCCAGCTTAATCGTATAGGACGTTGTTATACAACATAACGTGTTTTAATAGTTATAACAATTTTGATTAAACTGGCGGAATTACCTTCTAATATAATATATTTAAGTATAATTAAAAAATAATAACGGATTTAATAATTTTAACGGGGCTAACGTTAAGCTTTATTAACTTAATAGTTAAAGGTATTATTTTTCCTATTTAATAATTCGACGGTTATAATAGATATAAAATTTCGACAGTAAAGACGTTAATAAATATAATAATAAAAATAACCAGTAATTAAATACGGCATTAATTATATAGAAAACGGTATAATAGGCGGAATCGGTTATATTTCCTTTATTAAAAGGGCGAATTTGCTAAGGATTATATAATTACCAAGAACTAATGTTTTAACTAATTTATACGTATAACTTTAACTGGCCTATATATAGCTAACTAGTTCGCTATCTTCCGTATTCTCAATTCTACATTTTTATAATATATAGAATCCTTAATAATTATAGTACGTATTAAAAACGCTGTAACGGCTAGCCGGACCCGGCATCTGACAACAGCTGGTAAGCCCTAGCTTATAATTCCTTATTTCTAGCTAGCTGTTTAAGAGGATATATTCTTTTCTCTCTTTTTCTCTTAGCTTTAGTTTATATAATAGTTAATAGGAATTCGTCTTATTTAGCGAAGCTCTCCGCCCGTAATAGATAAATTTACGAAATCGAACTTATATTTAAACCTTTATTTAATTAAAAAAACGGGTACCGCGTATTCGAAATAATTAAAACCAGTAATTATAATTAAATCTTAGTTTTATAATATAACTTATTATATTATTTACTAAATTTTTAAAACTCGGTCGTTATATTCGATAATAATATTAAGGTTTTAAAGCTTACCTTTAAAGCTTTACGATAATATATATAATTTTTTAATTAAATATATTTTAATAAAAGAATAAAGGTTTTATTATGTAAGATTAATAAAAGAGAACTTAAATTATTAAATGCGTACTTAATTAATTAATTTATAAGTATATATATATATATATTCATTATAAGGTAATAATAATATTATAGTAATATATCGTTAATATAATTATATAATTATATAATACTTATTATCTTTAATTAAGTTTCGATCTTTTTATTCGAATTATATTAATAATCGTTATTAAACGTTTTCTTAATTATATTAGTATACAACTTAACTTTTTAAATGTTATACATAATTTTATATAAAAACTATATTTATAATAAATCTTTTTTAATAATATAAAGTTAATAATAACTATAATTCAATTATTAATATCGACTATATTTATATGTACTTTTATATCTTTATTTATTAATCGAATTAAAAATTTGAAAATTTCAAAATGAATTTTTATTAATCTTCGAATAGCTTTTATTATTAACGCTATTAATAACTTATAACTTCTACTTTAATACTAAAAATAAGAATATAACCTTTTAATCGTTTTATTATAAAGAGAAAATCTTTCCCTTATTATATATAACATTATTTCGAAGAAGTTTTAATATATTAATTTATACCGCTAATAAGTAAAGATATCGTATAATTAATATTTTTTTAATAGGCCTTCTGACCTCTTTATAAGAGTATTTAATGGAAAGTACTTCGTTAGGTTTATTTTACCTAACTTTTTATGCTAATATAAATATATATTAAAATAAACCCGTAAAGACTTCCTATACTTGTCCTATTTTCATCTACTTATAAGTCTAGGACCGGCAACAGTTTTTATAGCATTAAGTTTATACCCTTCTCGTTTAACCTTACCTGTTGCCCGGCAATCGGTATCGAGACTTCCCCGCACTTAGTCCCGCAAACAATTAACAGGGTCCTACCCTGAATACGAGATTTAAGTAAGCCAGAAATACAGCTAGTACTGTTAGCGTATATGCTACTCCTCCGCTTCTGTCCTATAAAACTCTGATATTATATACTAAAGCATATATAGCTAAAGGAAGACAATTTATCAGGTTGACCTTTAGAAGGTCCTAGATAGAAAATCAGGGTAGCGAAACCTTTTTAATTATATATAAAAATAGTTACAATTAAGAGATACCTATATACGTAATATATAAATTAATCCTTCTTAAGTGTTAATTAAATAAAGCTAAGATTCAGTTATTTAATCGATTTTAGCTAGGTTTAATATATTCTCTTAGCTATTAAGAAGTAATAATTAAAGTTATTATAATTTTAAATATTACTTAAAAAGAAAAAAAGTAATAATTTATAATAGTAAAAATAAAGCTATAAAAGGGGTATAAAGATTTATAATAATGAATTATATTCTCTATTATATATCTTCAAAGTTTTTAATAGAATTTAAACTTAAATTTTTAAGTATTATAACTTAATAGTTAAAGTAATTTAAAGTTTAAGTAAAGAAAAATATAACGGTAACGTATAGCTAAAAAGAAACGGAAATATTAACCCTTAATTACTAGGTAATAACAAAAATAAAATAATACTTTTTTAGGCTTTTTTAAGCGTTAAAGTAACTTTTTAAAAATTTCATAATCGAATAAAATCCTAATATTAGTATAATTTAAATAACTTAATATATTTATGCGTTATTATCGTTTTAATAAGCATTTATTTAATTTTATTTTTTCGTATAACGTAAATATTTCGAAATTAATAATTATAAACATTAACATATTTTAATTTTATAATTTAGTATATTATCTTTTCGGTAATTAACTGTAATATCTACTTATTATTTCCCCGGATATTTAGCTTTTTATTAGCTTTAAGTTTATAACCTTAAAAACTTTATATAAAAAAGGTTTTTTAACGGTTTATAAAAGGGCTAATAACTTTACTTCCGTATTTAAAGTAATAACTATATTTTACTTATTTATTTATTAAACGATAAGTTTTTTAAAACATAATATTATAAAGTTTTAAAAATTTTTACCATTAGAGTTATTTATAAAAAATACGTTATTTAAGTATAATAATAATGATATTGTCGGCAGATGTGGTGATTTATTATTGGAACGTTGAAAGGATTAAAAGGGCTTTGATTTATGGCCCTAGGACTTCAAGGACAAAGAAGCTATAGCTATATCTGGCT